>PVKA01031049.1:0-26677 GCA_004027165.1 Ctenomys sociabilis
TTTTTTTGTGGAACTGGAGTTTGAACTCGGGCCCTTGTACTTGCCAGGGATCTATATTGCATCTTGAATTCTATTCTTCTATCACTGCTACATATGACATTTAGCAGTTTCCTTAACCAGCGTAGCCCCAGTGCATTCAGCTAATCCTGTGCCCCTGGGATAGGGGAAGGGAGCCCTTTACCACATGCTGACTCTGATAATGGCAAGATCAGAAGTGTGGCAAGAAGGAACGCTTGCTCGAGGGATAGAAATGACCCAACAATCACCATTTAGCACTACTGAGTCCATGTCCACAGCCAGGCCCTGCAAGCTCCCCACAGAGGTCCGGTTTATAATGCTCGTCTGGATGGAGTCCTTCAAGATGGCAGCCACACAGTCCTCACAGAAAATGTGGCCCTTGGCATGTGGCATGACAAACACAATCCAAAAGTGGACAAGGAGGCCCCCTTTGTTGTTGCTGCTATAGTGAAAAGACAGAGATGTTCAGGGTTTGCCTCTCAGGAAACAGATTTTCTCAGGAAGGCAGAGACCCAGTTAACACATTCAAAGCTCACGAGCACAACCTTTAACTGAACCCAAATACCCTTTTTCAGGTAGTTATTGGCTCTTATTGTTGGGGATTGGAAAGGAAGAGCACCATATGAGATGCATTCATCTAACTTGGCACCATTGCCATACCATTGCTTCTCCATAGAGAATGTACTAGTTCTATGGATATCAATCACTGTTCACTATCAAGCCCAAAGCAAGGGACATACATTACCTGATGTCTGCAACAACAGACTGCTTATAAAATTTGGAGAAGGCAGATGTTGTATAAACAAGGTTTACCTGGGAAAAAATAAATGGTCTTAATTCTTTCAAACTTGATTTCCATATTACCAAGTGTATTGTCTAGGCAGCCTAGCTGAATTTCTACTTTGTGTTGTTCTGTTTATTTGTTTGTTTCTGGTATCAGGGGCTAAACCCAAAGCTGTCACACTGAGCTACATCATTAGCTCATTTTTCAGCTTCTTATTTCTTAGGGTCTTGACAGGTCACTAAGTTCTTCAGTGTTGGCTTGAATTTATGATCCTCCTGCCTCAGCCTTCCATCTTGTTTGTGTTTGAAGGAAGGGTCTCTGAAGTGCAGAACATTCTTTTCATGTGGCCTTACCAGAACTGGTTGGATATTACATAACTGCCAGAGTGACCACCAGGCAATCTCGACTATTTACCTTCTTTATAATCCCATTTCCAACACACCCTGTGCAGCATGACTGTTGACATTTGCTATGATGACAAGTGGAAAAGAACCACACAAAGATCAAGGAGAGGTCATAAGTTAGATAGAAATTACATGAAGTAAGGTATTGGGCCTTTGAGGAGTCACATGCAAGCCTCCCTAGAGATAAACAGCAAGTTGAGATCATACTGCAGTCAGCGTCACCTGACCTGCTGAGCCTGAACAGAGACCAGGCACATAGATGGGTGACAGCACATCTGGACCCATACTCCCCTCTCTTCCCCAAATGTCTTCAGTCCCTCTATGATTAGAAGTTACAGATAAGCTAAAGTTAAGGATGAATGATGGTCGCCATGTGCCCTTGCTGTGTGCCTCATTCCCTATTGGACCAGTATTAGCTAAGTGACTGTACTTGTGATCCTATAGGTTGATTACAGCTTGACTCAGCTGTACTGTGCTGTGATTCTGCTATATAAAATCCATGTGAGTGAGAGACCCCCTTCTCGAAACCCAGGAACTATTATCCTATTTCCAATAAATCTCTCCTAACCTCTTCCTTTGGTTCCGGACTTCATGCCTGGATGTGTTGAGACCACGAATCTGGCAGGTCTGGCAGCTGGAAGGTTAGGAGTTATTCTCCACCATCACAGTGATATGTGAATTCCCAGAAAATCTGTGCCCAGGAAAGACGTGGATGTTCTTTTCCTCTGTTGACTTATTCCTCCCTGTAGTCTGCATCTCATACCTGCTTTTCCACTCCCAGTGGGTTGCAAGGCTGACTCGTGAGCCTGTCTCCAGTGTCTCCTACTCTTTGGCCAAGAATCAACCTTGGTTCACTGTTCAGCCAGTGTCCATTGGTTCCACAATTCCAAGAGGACCCAGTTCGGGGTAGAAACTTGACACAACTTTCACACGACCTTGTGTGTTGCTAGGCCGTTATCTGACAGCTATCAAGGAAAACAGCAAGCCTCTAACGACAGGTTTCTAACCCTAACCCTAAAAATCATTTCTTAAATGAAAATAAGTTGTTACTGAAGCGATTCGTGGATTACTTTCATTCTGTCTGCGAAGAATAATTAGTTACCTTGATTTATTGATTGTCCTCCTTAATGATTCTAATCAAGCTTAATTTTTGTGTCTGCGTACTTGAAAAGTTTTCTCCATAATTAACAAATCAAACTCAGCTGAACCTATTTTCAGAGTTTTGACCCAATCTTTCTTTCTTTAGGACTCGTTCCTCTAACAGCCACTAGGGGGCGAGTAGGCGCCACCGCCAGGCCCACCGTCCGGGGGTCAGCTCTCTCTCAGGCAAAGAGCTCAGCCATTTAAAAAACATTTGAAATTTCCGAAGACCTTCTGGTAAAACCTCTGGGTATTTGACTTCAAGTCGGAAAGTTACATGTTCAGATTAGCACGGAAAGGACGCTGGTGGCCGAAGATCTCCCCCGTCCCCACGCGCTGGAGCTGGAGCGCGCCCTCCCTCCTCCCGCCCCTCCACCGCCTGAGCTCGGATGCTCCCTACAGCGTCCCACGCAGTCCCAGCCCGAAGCACAAGCAAGCCCTATTTTGTTTCCCTCTTCTGCTCGAGAGCCCAGAGGCCTGTTTTGTCTGCTCAGCGCGTGGCGCTCCTTTTCTGGCATCCGTTTCTCTGTGACCTTGAATACACGCAGCTACTTTCCCCCACCATCATCTCCACCGTCAGGCTTAAGCTTCATTCATTCCTGCTTGCTGCACACAAGACCCTGGAATCGGTCAGCTCTGCACGCAGGAATAAAAGCAGGCGGGGTCAGAGGCTGCGTATTTTCCAGACGACTCAGTAAGTGGATCCAAAGGAGAGCTACTTTCATTAGTTTACCTTCTTTGCCTTCCTCTGGCATTCCCAAAGCCAAAGTCCTTTTTTTCTCCAGTCTTCTCCTCTTGTGTTCCTTTTCCTGCTCCGTAGCAACACCACCTACTTAATTGCCCAGAATAAACATTAAAAACAAATATATAGTATGGTGGAAAGAATACGAGGTCTGGAGTTCACATTCGCTGAGCTGCCCCACACAGAGTGGGCTGCCTGAACGCCCCCGGGCCTCAACCGTGCTTTGTTTTGCTGCTCTGCTTTTACACCAGCACAGAGGGATCGAAATTCCCACCCCCTGGCGATGTCTGGGAGACTCACTGGTACGCATGTATTAGAGGTACAAGGGTTAGTAAGGCGCTGGGTCTCTAAGCATTGACAGCAGGGCCGCTGGAGCTAGGTATCGGCCTTTCTCAAGGCCCAGCATGCTCAGACAAACGTCAAGGTCACTGAAGGTCACTGCAGGCTGAGCTCCCCAGGACCCGCCCAGCAGAAACTTTCTAGCTTGCAGCGTGTGCCAAGACCCAGGAATCGATATTTTTCTATTTGCCCATGGGACTGTACTTCCAGGAAATCACATAAGGAGGTAACCAGTCACACGTGATTTATGAAGGAGTTTTGCTGCTCCATTTTCCATAGGAACAGAAAACTGAAAACAGTTTAAACATCCAATAAAAAAGAATTTGTTAACTTTGACTGGGAACAGAATTTATGCTTTTGAAAGACTATTTACAAACATAGAAACAGGCAATGTAATATTAAAGAGGAAAAATCAGATTATAACACTAAGTGCTAATGCTCCAAAAGTGCATTATTTCCTATGTTAGTGTAGCTTGGAATAAAAAGGGGCTTTATGCTTTATCTCTGGTGATAACATTAGAATTTTTAAATTTCTTTCACTTCTCTGAATTTTACTAAGCTGTCCAATAAATATTTATGAGTTCTGAATGAGTGATTTTTTTTTTCAAAAGCCAAGAGCTTTCCAGTGTTGGATATAATTTATTCCAAGGTTGTAATAAATGTACTGTCACAGAGTGAATCAGTATTTATTTAAAATCAAAGCTAGAAATCATCTTAAGTATCCCCTGACCTAGTTTCTTTATTTTACAGGTGAGAAAAAAAAAAAAAAAAAAAAAAAAAAAAAAAAAAAAAAACAGAAGTGGAGAGAGCTGTACATTAAGAAGAGCAGTTCTGCATTATCACAAAGATTTCCCATCTACCCTATCATGTAGGACCTGTCACACCCCCTCAGCTCCCCAGCTCCCCCTGCTGGCCTCTCCCATACACCCCACCACCTCACCACTTGTTGCACGGTCCGTGCCACTGACAGAAATTCTCTGGACTCCTTCTGTCTGTACTCGGGGAGAAACTCGATGTTGGTGATGCGAAACATCCCCACAAAATAAAAAGCATCTTTGCTTTCTGTCTTACCTACAAAATAGGAGGAAAGGTGATTAGGGGATTTTCCCGTTTGTATGGCACCAAGCAAAGTTAGTCTGAGGCTCCTAAAATGGTTTTATTTTAATAACTACACATTTTATTGAATCATGTTCTATGGCGCTCTTCTAAGAGTACGTATTGGCATCTCTTCCATCAGAAGTAAAACACCATCTATCTTAAAATGCTCTATTCTCTCTGACTACCTCCATCAAATATTTATAGGTAGGATTTAAAGGTAGAAGCTATATTCTAGAGTTTCTAAAAAATAAAAAAAATATACAGTTTGCATGGGTTCCAAGACTATGGGACATAAGGAGGTAAAAGAAGGGAGCAACTCCCATTGACTGTCCCTGGGGCTTCCACCCATCCCCTTTCTGACTGTGTGGCCTGATGTTCAGGTCCTGGGTAGGTCTTCAGCTCTGCCCAGGCACGGAGAATTTGTCCTTCTGATGAGGCAGCCAGCATGTCCCACGGCCCTTCATCAGGTGCTCCTCAAATTATCTGCCCAGTGACAACTACAGGATTGAATGTTAGGACTGCCCAGAAATTTTGCAGAAAAGAGAGACAAAGATGAGATTGTGACTTTTGCAGAGCCTTAGGACACCTAGGAAAGAGGCAGTAGCTGGAGGAAGTGACAGCTTTTCCTCTTGCCCTTTCTTCATGGTTTATAAGGTGGCCCTTTCTGCAGCTGCCTGCGTCAGGTCTCTACCTGATTGTGTTTGCTCTCAGAGGAAATGAACAATAACTTACTCCTTTCCCTCAGCAGCCACTGGCAAGTGCCAGGCTTAGTCTGGGGCTCAGTACATGACTGCAAGAAGGAAGTCAGGGAGAGAGTGGGTGAGGGGGAGAGATAGAGAATGTCCTTTGCTAGCATAGGGCCCACCAACATGCCAAATGAGTGATGGCTGAAGTGAAAAGAAGATGCAACCTACGGATGCCAAGAACGGCCCCATTGTGGGACCCAACCATAGTCATTCTAACGCTAAGCAGAACAATGAGGCTGTGGAAGGGTGGAGCATACAGGGGACAGCCGGAGAACTCAGTCCTGTGCTGGGTGGTGACTGACCATGCTAGATTCCCTTGCCTTACTGAGTCTCCCGTATAAAACACAATGGGTTTTAGTTTTCTTTTTATAAGGCAGGTGCTTCTTACATATGTTTTTAGCTACAGATTTGGTAACTTAGAATGAGAGCTAGTTCTTTCTAAGAGCTCACACATCTTTCTCTTGAAAGCACACAAGCATCGAACAGCAGCTTTATGAAGATCAATTCAGCCTGAATCTGATTCCATGTACTGACCTCTAGCTCAGTCCAGCATACAAGCTCCTCCACGGCCTCTGTAACTAACTGCACTCACTCCCACGGCTACCTTCTATGCCCAAATGTTCAGTATCAGACTAACTTGTCTTCCATTGAACAATTGAGATGCACACTAGTTTGCTTTTGCTCATACTAGTCTTTCTATGAAATATCTGACCCAGTCAGTTCACAGCTAACAAACTCCTTTTGCACAATTCCAAAACTTTATGCAGTAATTCCAATGCAAATGCATCAGTTGAGATACAGTGGGAGTACAGACTGACTTGCTTTCCATTGCAGTTGTATGCTTATTTTGACAGCCCGTCGACCTGACCCAGCTCCTCGTAGACATACATTGAATCCTTGGTGTCAGTCTGTTCCCTAGGGGCCACACACGGTGGACCCTCCCAAAATGTACCAAGTATATTGTCAGGAACCATTTCACAAAAGCTACTCTGGACTCTGTTTGTAGGCAGGCTGGATGCCACTCTTCTCTGATCACAAAATCAATGAACAAACAAGTAGCACATTCCAGTGCAGACCTGGACACTTGGTGAAGATAGGAAATGCACCTGGGAGCTTTTGAAGGTAGCCTGAGGAACTACATTATGCCTAGTAAATTTTATGTGATCGATTTGTATTTTGTAACTGAACCTGAAATTATTTATTAATCCTTTGCCTTTAAATATTGCCTTGCAGTCAGATTTTAGTACCCTTGAGAATATACTGAAGAAGTCTGTTTTTCCACTCAAAATATGCCCAATTTCAAATGTGTGGAGTTTATTTCCCCACACAAAGCAATTCTTCAGTTCTCTGCAGACTCTAACTAGGTAGCTAAAACTTGAATTTAGTTCTGGCACTAGCTCTCAGGGCATCAGACCCCACAGCTGAAGGGCTCAGTCCCACATGACTGCCCACTTCAGACCCCGGTCACAAGTACTGGGTCTCTGGATTTCATACACTGTTCTACAAATTAGGTGTTTGCATGACTCCCTCAGGTGTGAAAATTTGCTATAATAGTTCACAGAACACAGAGAAAACTTTACTTAGGGCCATTATACAGTGGACAAATGAGCAGCCAGATGAAAAGGTACAACACCCAATCACAGGCACCTCTGTTCCCATGGAGGTGGGGCATGCCATCCTCCCAGCAAGCACATATTTTCACCAGCCCCAAAGCCTCTGAACCTTGTCCGTTAGGGTGTTTAGGGAGGTTCCATTTTGTAGACATGATCGGTTAAATAATTAGTCACTAGGATTGAGTTCAATCTCCAGCCTCTCCCCCTCCATCCTGTCCCCAATGTGTGAGGGGAGGAAAAAGTTCAATTCTCTAATCACATGATTGCTTCTCCCAGCTTTCCAGGGCTGTGCAGTCACCAATCTTCTCATTAACATACAAAAGACATCCTTAGTAGCGCTTCTGTAAAGATTGGAACCCAAAATTAAATGACACAGGCCAGGCGTGGTGGCGCAGGCCTGTAATCCCAGCACTCAGGAGGCTGAGGCAGGAGAATTGTTGTGAGTTTGAGACCAGCCTGAGCTACAAAGTGAGCTTAAGGCCAGCCTCAACTGCATAGTGAGACCCTGTCTGAAAAAGACCAAAAAAAAAAAAAAAAATTAAATGACATAGCAGAAGAGGCTCCTGTGGCACCTAACTGCTCAGAAATTTACAAGAGGGTGAGAACTGTTTTGTCAGCAACCCAGCACACAGTCCAAGTATACCAAACACATGTATTTGCTAAAATCACAGTACATATATATTTTATCATATATTAGTGTGTATAGGGTAGAAACTAACAGGCTCTACAGGGCTGTAGTTACTGAGTTGCATAAGGGCTCTGTAAGAAAGAGCTTAGGGAACATCACATCAGTCCAAAGGATCAATTAGATGGTAGAAACATCACAACAGGAGAGGTTTATGCTTCTGTGAACTGGAGCTAAGGGAACCAGAAATTTAAGGTTGCCTAGAAACAGGCTGCATGGGAAATGAAGAGCTTAACATTCCATTAATTTTTTAAGGCCATAGATGTGTTGTATCTCTGAACTAGTCAAAATCTCCTGAGCGTCCTCCTCAACTCTTCCCATCATATACCTCTGGCCTATGGAAGGAAGTGACAGTCATAAAAGAAGAAAGGAGGGAGACTACCCTCATTTCTTTCTCTTTAAAACCTCAGTACCGAGCCGAGCGTGGTGGCGCATGCCTGTAATACCAGCACTTGGGAGGCTGAGGCAGGAGGATTGTTGTGAGTTCGAGATCAGCCTGAGCTACAAAGTGAGCTCAAGGCCAGCCTGAACTGCATAGTGAGACCCTGTCTCAAAAAGACAAAAAATAAAATAAAAAAATAAAACCTCAGTACCCGTTTTGGAAATGGTGTGTTGGTGTGGGAAGGAGGACAGTTCCGCCAGACCCCTGGGGTAGCCGAGGCCTACGTGACTAGTGCAAGAATCACACCACGAGCCCCAGTCCCAGAGGAAATAGACTTGAACTTACTGACATAGAGCCACAGAAGTGTCCATGCTGTGACTGCTAGGATGAATAAGAACAGTGTGAGGAGAATGATTTTGTTTTGAACATTCCAAAAGGGAGCTCTCTTCTTGGACTGTTTGTGGGGTCTGGCTTTGCCAAGGGGTTTTCCAAGTGGTTTTCCAAGTGGTCTTCTCCCTGGTAGCCTCCCTGGGACACCAACCACGTGAATTGATATATTGGATATCTTTTAAAAGAGAAAGATATGTTAGTGTTAGAAGTAGTTGAGAGATTAAATGGAACTAAATACTAGGAGATTTGGATGTTAAGAGGACTATTGTTATGAGTTAAATTATCTGTGTAAGTATAATAACCAGATTTGCATTAAGTCACATAGCAGAGATCAGAAAACTTAGACTGCGGTTGCTACCCTGGTGAAAGGCTCCTAGGTTCTGTCAGCAACTCTCCAACCCTGCCGAGTGAATGCTGTGACAGAAGTCTGAAGTTCATGGAGCAAAAAAAACCAAGGGATCTGGAGCTCAGGAAGTGAGGGTGAATACTCTGCGTGGGTAGATTTGTGTGTGTTCTTAGCTCTGTGTATGCCCTTCAAACGTTCATGCTTGGTTGCTATCCTCTCGCAGTCGATTCTGTCTTGGCCAAGGCAGTATTGAAAATAAGAGTTAAAATGAGATTTCTCATAGAAATAAATTGATTTCCTAATTGTAGCTTTATGACTAACACTGAATGGTAGGCAGAAAAAGTTAGGAGACTGTTTTGGTTTCCAAGGAAAGAATCCAACATGCTTGTTTTACTACTGCCAATTACTGAACTGATTGGTGACTCAGTTTTTCAATCACCGATGAAGGAATAATTTTTAAGTGAAGTGAAAAAATGACTGGTCTATCTGATGACAGCTTCTACATCATAAGTGCAAGAATATTTTTTTGTGGGGGGACCTGGGATTGAACTCAGGCCCTTGCACTTGCCAGGGAGCAATTATTTCACTGAACCATCTCCCCAGCCCCCAAGAATACTTTGAGGCTGAGGCAGGAGGATTGTTGTGAGTTCGAGACCAGCCTGAGCTACAAAGTGAGCTTAAGGCCCGCCTAAACTGCATAGTGAGACCCTGTCTCAAAAAAAGACAAAAAAAAAAAAAAATAAAATAAAATAAAATAAAGCAAGGAGTTAAGCATGGTGGCACACTCTTGTAATTCCAGCATTCAGGATGCTGAGTCCAGAGGATCACTGCACGTTTGGGGCCAGCCTGGACTCCTCAGTGAGCTCAAGGCCAGACTGAACTACATAGTAAGATCTTATTTCAAAAAAACAAAAATAAAATAAAACAAGGGATGAAATAGATGACTCATTCAATTAGAAAATGATTGGTTTATACATACTGATGATGTGTCTGGCTCCATAGCTCAGGGGTTAGAGCACTGGTCTTGTATACATACTGATGTGAGAAGTATTATGTGGAAAAGAAAAAAAAATACATTATTCAACTGTTTCCCCTCCTCCTCCTCTTTTATTTTCTCTTCTACCTTTTGTCATTTGATGCTGTGAATTCTTTAATAATGTATTCAAGACTTCAGCTTCTTTGACAAAGAGATTTATGCATGTCAGGGTAACTAAACTCCAGCGATGAAATAACTTTTAACCACACATTCTTTTAAAGGCAACAGTCTACCACACTGGCTCTGAAAAAATAACCTCTTTTGTGCTTTTGTTAAAATTTCTCTCATTCTCTTTCATTCTTCCTCACTCTTGCCTTCAAAATTCCTGTCTTTCAACCTTTAATCCTGACACTTAATGGGATAATATATGGCCCAGTACACTTTGAATTATTTATGGTTCCCTTATTCTTTTTTGCCAAACACCCTTGTTATCCCTTGGAGTAAAATGTCTCTTGTATCCCTCCTGGTGGAACTGAGCAGAACAGCCCATGTTTACTGTGGCGTTTTGCCGCAGCGAGGAGTGTGGATCTAGAGGAAAATGTTGCTCTATAGGGGCTGATCATGGCATCACCCTACTTTCAGGCCTTCCTTCAAAGATATAAGAGAAAGAAACACACAGAAATGTCAATGCGTACAAAACTGACAAGACCAAAGTTGGATCTTTAAGTGCAAGAACATATTATAGGCAGTCTCAGTTAGCATTGATTAAATTTTAAAGTGGAATTTGTGTTGAGATCAGTACAATTTTCCTGGAGTTCTAGAGAAACAGTTTCTAATCAATTGTCAGGCAAAGTAATTCAAAACAATCTCACATTTGCAAACTCTATTAAGTACCATAAAAAGAAAAAAAAAACAAATTTTATCCTTTTAGTTTTAGAGTCGTAAGAGCTCGCTTTACTAACAGATTCGACAAATAACATTCAAGTAGGACAGGAGGCTCCCACACACGCCGCACTTACTTTCAGGTCAGCAGGTTTGGATGAAACCTCACTGTTTTCTTTGTCCATTTTTAGATGTTCTGTCTGTGACCATCTATGGTCAGTTCTCGCTGTCACATGCTCGTTTGAGAAGAGCCGAGCGAGCTGTCACCACTTGGAAGCTTGCTTTCAGAAGAATGGAATCAATTTACCTCCTCCAGTCCAGTTCAGAAACTGAAGCTCCCTCATTGCTCTATGGTGGATGTTAAAGGGCCCAGCACTCAGCTTTTCGTCACAGATGAAGAGCTTCTTCCATGACTGTAGGATAAGGGATGAATCTCAGTGCTTAGCCTCAACACAAAGTTTCAGACCAACAACCCAACAACCCCAAAATACCTATGAAGTATTATTAAAATGGTTACCTGTGTTCACTAAAGAATATTAGTAATATATCCATAAGCCTCAGCACCGTTTCTTAGATGATCTCACTCCCATTCACCTTGTTTTTGAAGATGTCCTTCAACTTGCTCTCAGCTCTCCAGCCATGCTTTTGGGAAACTCCTAGTTGAGAAAGACAGAGACTGGAGAGTTAGTTCAGTAGCATAAGTGGCCTGCCTGGCAAGCACAAGAGCCTGAGGTTGACCCCTAGTACCTCCTCCCCTGCAAATACAAAATTACACCTATTGAGGCTAATTAATATTGCACACCAAGAAAACAGATCTAAATCATCTTGAAGATATTTATCAAAATGTCAGCTATTTAATACAGCAAAGGGGTGGTGTCACCAAACTGAGTCCGAGGTGGTCCCCAAAGATAGAGATGGGGAACCCGGACTCACTCTATCCACAAGATAGTCTGCAGGTTCACTGACTTCTGTCAAAGAAAAGGAATTTTTAGGACACTTCAATAAAAGGCATGAAAGAACTTATTAAACAATTCAAAGTATGCCCTTGAAGAATTAAAATATGGGCCCTCAAGAAAGAAAGTAGTATCGTAGATAGTTTGGAGCTAGGAATATTTATGTCTTTGATTGTGGAATTATGAATCTATAGAACATTTGGTTTGCTTTGCTAAAGAAAAAAAGTGACGTGGCGCCCACAATTAGATAATGGCCTATTTCACAAGAGCAAAGCACAAATGTAGTCTATTTTATTTTTTAAAATGGGGTGATCTAAGATGTTTTGCCCAAAAGCATTCATTGTTAACCCTATAAATTTGTTTCTTTACCTTAAGATTAGATTTCTGCCCTTATCAACTGAGTTAATTTTTGGATTTACATTATCTTTAGAGAATTTGGGATGTGATTGGACTAGAAGAAAAGAAATATAAAGAGGGAGTACAAGTAAGAATAACCTTGGGTAAATTTGATTGTATCCTAAGTTGCAGTCTTTTTTTCTACAAGCAGAATATATTTACTGGGGCAAAGAAAACTACTGTCCAAGAGAGGGACAGGCAGGGAGCCCCAAGCAGGTGGTCCCCCTAAGTTGCAGTCTTCAAAACACAATTTTTAAATTAAGAGTTTCCTTTATAACTATCTTTATTTCTTCTGCTTTACATGATTTCCTCCACTGGGGCTTTGATCCCTCATTCTTAAGGGTCGCAGACAGGCTGAAGATCCGTCTTCATATGGTTGCTTCAGGCTGAGGCAAGAGGCTGACCCTGCCTGCCCAGGAATCAAACGTTTCACTGTGTTTGATCCAAAGAAAAAATAAAAAGATCGTATTTTGTTTGAAGAACTATCATCCTTTTTGAGTCCAGAAAAAAAGCAAGGCCTTCAGCAAATCACTGCTGTTTAAGTTTCATTGTATAACCATGTTAAGCAAGCGGGAATCAAAAACAGAAAGTGGAATAGTGGTGGACAGTGGCTCCAGGAAGTGGGAGAAGCCAAGCAACATTAGGAAGGCTGTGGCCTAAGCCTTTTAGCCTTCACCTTAACTTCTGTTTGGTTGGAGGTCCTTATCCAGGTAGACCAGGTGGAGCTCAAGAGCTTAGGGAAACCCAGTGTCTTCCTATTTTAACTGTGTAACAATGCCTAATTAATATACTAACCAAGTATATCTACATTTCTGTGAACGTTTGTCACTAAAATTTTTATTGTAGGCTTCTATTCGGAAGCCCTAAAGACCTTTCATAGTGACTTGCTCCAGTTAATATGAAATCTGAAATACATAAAAATGTTAGTTTGTACCACAAAGATAATAAAGCTTAGTGGCTAAAATATTTGTCTGGACATGTTTGTCCTATTGGCAGTCCTGTATAAGAAGCCAAGTCTCTCTCAGTCTTTTAACATCTAGCAAATCTTTTAATGTATATCAATATAAAATACTGTTTGTATTCTAAGACAGGGTGAAGTAAATATTTTAGAAAAGCTAATGAGTCTAGTAATTCAGAGCTCACAAAGCTGTAATTTAAGATGTTATCAGTTCAGCTAAAACAGCTAGTAGGAACTGGTTCAATGTAGCCCTTTTTGCATCTAGTCCATCTTTCTCTGTTTTGTTTTATTGATTTATTTATTCATTTGTTCCTTGAAAGAAAGTCTTGTTTTTTTTTTTCTTTAAATGTATTTATTTATTTATTTGGTACAAAGTCTCACTACACATCTTGGACTCTTTCTTTGGGTGGGGTCAGCTCAGCCTGCCCCGGGGGCGGGGCTCACGCAGCATGTAGCGCTGGAGATTGACTGTGGTCCCTGAGAGCTTGCCTAAGCTTGCCAAAGCAGGCATTTTAGATGGCTGAGCTATCTTGTCAGCCCCAAAGTCTTGTTTCTTGAGGCAATCAGTTCAGGCTGACCTATGTAGCCCATTCTGGCCTTGAACTTCTGGCAATCCTGTCACCTCAACCTCCTGAGCACTGTGGTTACAGGTGTTTACCAACACAATAATCTCTTTCTCTGTTTTTGTATTATTAATTATTCCTTTTTTTATTATACTTTCTCATTGGGTGTTTAAGAGCAAAGGTCAAATTAAGACCTTTGTTAGTCAAAATTTTTCTCTATATCCTTAACAATCATTTAAGAATCCTTAGGAGCTACTTCTGCAATCATATGAGGAGTCTCTTAGCTCCTTTAGCTTTTCTGTTTACCAACTGAGTCATCTGCCAAAATAGGCCATGTTCTCATTTGGCCATATGGATCCTTTTTAAAGCACAGGGTGGACATTTCACTCCTTAGTATCCCTTCTGTTTGCAAATATTGGTTGACTCCTATCCTCTGGGCTCCAACAATCTTCTTGCTCATGAGATTGGATGACTCACTACAGTTGCATGGCCCTTTCAGAGGTGTCCCATCATGCCCTGATTCCTGGCTGACCTTCTTAAGGGCTAAATAGTACTGGCTGTCCTTTCAGTCCTTTTATTTTCTTCAGTTTCCTTCTCTAAGGCCTTGGCTTTGGATGCCTAGGAGGCCAGTTACATTAACGTTCAAGTGATTAAAAACTGATCTGTATGTCAGTACTTATTAGAGAAATATTTAATGCAAGATATGCAAATATGTAAGAGCTGTTAAGACTGATTTACAATGGCCACCCACAAAGCCAGATGTGAAAGAGAATGAAAGGGAAGCTTGTCCTCTGGAGATATGAAGAATCCAGTTGAAGACTTGGAGCCCACTGTAGTGCCTCCTGTGAATCCATATCAGGAGGCCTACTTTTCTGTGTTAGAAGTCTGAGGTGTCTGCATCAGAAGCCAGTGTCCTTAGGGAAGATAAGGTTTGCTAAATGTCGCCCAGCTAGGTCTAAAGTGATCCCTAAAGCAGAGATGAAATTTGACTTATCTCACTCACAGTAAAAGTGTGTTTCCTGAATTCTATCACAGGCAAAATAATTTTCAGAACATTGATAGAAGGCTGAAAGATATTTATTAGGCAGGATTTAAAGTAGACAAAAATAATATGGGCTAGGATGAGGTTATGGGGATAAAGAAACACTTCCTCAGTTGAGGGAAGTATACACTGGCACAACACTGTGGAAATAAGTGTGAAGATTCTTCAACAAGCAGGGATTAGAAATTTCATTTGACACAACTGGTATTTTTCCAGGAGAATGGAAAACATCGTACCAGAGCTATATATGTGCACCCATGTTTATAGCCGCACAATTTGTCATAGCTAAACCTTGGAAACAACCCAAATGCCCATCAACTAAGGAATGGATAAAAAAGATATGGTATTTTTACACAGTGGGGTAGTGCTAAGCTATAAAAAAAGATAAACTCAAGGCTTTTATAGGTAATGGATACAACTAGAGATGATACTCATAAATGAAATAAATCAGACCCACTTGTGTAAATAACATATTGTTTTCATGAGGTAAGAAACTGAAAGAGTAAATAAATTCTGAATAGATATTGTAAAAGGGAAAGAAACTACTTAGCAGGAAAGAACAACTGAGATGAGGGAAAAAATAAAGAAAGAAAGCATGGAGGTGGGGGATATATATTAGCTAAGGTAGTTGTACTACTAATTCCTATTGGTTTATCGAAAGGAACAGTTGATGCTTAATTGTTTGATCAATTTTTCATGCCTATTTCTGATAATCTGAACAATTACTTTGAAGATCATAGTATGCATTATAACAACCATTGCTGATTTCATATCATCTTGTTTTTAAATTCTGTATTGGTTTTAATCTTTTTATTCTCTTTAAAATAAAAATAGTAATCACTTGGGCCATCAAGAGCCAGGTGCTCATTGTCCACTCTTTAATCTTTCAGTCCTTAGTAAGCCCAGGGCTCTTCTTGATGTAATTCTTTTATTTCTATTGCTACCAATGTGAACGATAGAATATCAATAATGAAGATTTATCTTCAGTATAAAATAATTTCAAAGATATATTTGATTTTTTTTGATAAATATTGTGGGAAAAATGATCATTTCTCAGCATAAATACACTACAAATTCTCAAAAAAGCATGCTAAATAAGCATGCACTAACTTTCATGTAACCTCATTACAGAATATATGACCAAACGCCACAGCAGCCTGATGATGTTGGCATTTCCCACCTGTCTACTTATTTTTTTTTTACTAATGGGATAAAATACCTAACTCTGACAAGTTAAAGAAGGGAGGTTTGTTTTAGCTCATGGCTTACAGAGGCTCAGTCCACAGCTGGATGGCTCCACACTGTGGAAGCATGGTAGAGGCTACCACAGAGGAGAAACAGCTCATGTGTGGCAGGCAGGAGCTGATGAACCTTCCTTCCTTCCGTTCCTTGTTCCACCCATGCTGAAAGCCTATTGGCTGGTGCCACCCATACCCAGCATGGGTCTTCCCTCTTCTGTAAGTCTATCTCCCACACCCAAAATTATATTAACCAAATTAGTGAACCAATCCAGTATCATACTCCAAGGATCCAGTCATCTCTCAGATCCCATTTATAATCTCCTGAGGCTCTGGGAGGGCAAGCCTAACACCACCATGAGGAGCTTGGAAAACATGGAGAGATTTCTACTTCTTTCTCAGCTGTAAGGCTCCAGTGCCAAAAGGAGCAGGTGTCTGGCATCTGACCAGCTAAGCAGAGTGCAGTGACCTGTAACAAAGGCGGAAATCTCTACATTCAATTCAGCAGTGGTAAATAAGAATACATACTGAATCATAATAGGAATTCCACCTATCAAAACATTTTAAATGTTTCAACCTTTTTGTTTATATTTTTATTAGTATACATTTGAGGCACATAATGTTTACCATCATAGGGAGGAGATTCGTGTATTTCAAATATTTTATGTCTTTTGATTCTCCTTTCCTTCTCTTCCTACTTATCTCCCTCTAGCTCTAGATCTTCTTTCTATTTGCAAAGAATCTATGTCCCTGATTCTGATTGTTTATTTTTATTTTAAAATCATTTAGCCCATCAGAATCACAGCAGATTTCTCAACAAACAATCAAATAAAAAAAATCATGGAGTGAAGTAGTTCAGATCCTGAAGGAAAACAACTTCCAACCCAGATTAATGTACTTTGAAAAGCCAGGCATGGTGGCTTATGCCTGTAATCCCAGCACTGGGGAGGCTGAGACAGGAGGATTGTTGTGAGTTTGAGACCAGCCTGAGCTACAAAGTGAGCTTAAGGCCAACCTGAACTGCATAGTGAGACCCTGTCTCAAAAAGACAAAAAAAAATGTACTTTGAAAAACTATCTATACAATTTACTAAAGATAAGATACTTCCATGACAAAGAACAACTGAAGAAATTTATTACCACCAAACCAAACCTAAGAGTATAGACACATGTTTTAGAAGGAGAAAGAAATGACTACAACTTCAAAAACAATAACAGAAAGAAACCATGAGCCAGAGAAAGCCATTGAACAGAGAAGAAAACTAGGGAACCACAGTAGAAAAATAATGTGACAAAGATGAGCCAACATATGTCAGTTATAACCATCAATATACATGGCCTCAATTCACCAATAAAAAGAAGCAGCCCGGCAGAGCTGATCAAGCAACAAAATCCAGCAATATGCTGTATATGAGAAATGCATTTAACTTAAAAAGAAATTCATAAACTGAAAGTCAGAGGATGGAAAGCAATACTTGATGTGACAGGACTGGGAAAAAAGCAGGGGTAGCTACTCTGGTTGCTGACAATGTTTAGTTCAATCCAAGAATGATTAAAATAAATTTAAGAAGATGACCACATACCATTAGGTGAAAACTATAAGAGGAAGAGGTAGCAATGATAAATAGATATGCACATGATGTAGGAAACACCCAACAAATTTACAAAGACAAATTTAAGAGAAGTCTGCCATTAATCTAATGGGTTTTCCTTCAAATGTGATCTGTTACTTTTCTCTAGTGGCTTTCAGTATATTGTTGTTGTGCTGGACTTCTAGGATCTTGACTATTATGTCTCAGTGTATTTTTAATTGGGTTGAAATTATTTGGAGTTCTGTATGCTTGGTTACCTGAATGTCAGATTGTTTCCTCATATTAGGGAAGTTTTCTGCTATTATGTCTGCTCACACTCTTTTTATATCATTTGTATTGACTCCTTTCTCATTGATGCCTATTAGTCTCATGTTGTTCATCTTTTCATCGTTTTATACAAAGACAAGTTTAATAGGCATGAGGAATCAAATGAGTAATAACAAAATTATGATAGGGGACTTTAACATCCCAATTGTCACAAAGAGATAGATCAACTCTGTGAAAAATCAGCAAAGAAATAATAGAACTAAACCAAACTTGTGAAGAAATGGACTTAGTAGACAATTACAGCATGTTCCACCCAACAGCATCAGGATACACATTCTTCCCTGCTACACCTGAAACATTTTCCAAAATAGACCATACACTAGCACATAGAGCATGCTTAAGTAAATGCAAAATAATTGAAATTATCCCATAAGCATTATTAGACCATGCTTCAAAGAAATTAGAAGTTATTGATAAAAGAAATCACAAAATTCCATAAACATACATAAATTAAATAACATCCTCCTGAACAATCAATGGGTCACAGATGAAATTAAAGAAGACATTAAACAATATTTATAATCAAATGAAAATGCAGATACAGCTTACTGGAACCTGTGAATGCAATGAATGCCAGCTTAAGAGAGAAAATCATAGTGATAAATTCTCATAGCAAGAAAACAAAACAAGTCCAATGTTTAGTTCAATCCAAGAATGATTAAAATAAATTTAAGAGAGAAAAGAAAAAAAAGACCAAGTCAAACCCAAAGCCTAAAGAAGTCACGAAACTATAAAGATCAGGGCAGAAATTAATGTAATGAAGATGAAGAAAACAATTTAAAGAATTAATAAATCAAATAATTAAGTCTTTGAAAGAATAAACTCATAAACCCCTAGTCAACCTCATCCAAAAAAGGAATGAAAAAATTCAAATTCATGCAATAAACTAAAAGGGTAAAATTACTACAGACCCTATGGAAGCTGAAAAGATCATCAATACCTACTTCAAAAACATTTACTCTCACAGCACGGAAAATACAGAAGAAACTGAAAGATTCCTAGATACATTTGAATTACTGAAGTTGAATCAAGAAGATATAAAAATTATAAATAATCCAGTATCTGCAAATGAAATTAAAAATGTAATCAAAAGCATACTAACAAAGAAAAGCCCAGGTCCCAATGGATTAATGGCTGAATTCTACAAGAAATTTAGAGGTTTAATGTCAACTCTTCTCAAACTCTTCAGTGAAACTGAAAGGGAAGCAATTCTCCCAAAATAATTCCTGGAGGCAAGTATTACTCTAACATCCAAACCAGTGAAAGACCCAACAAGAACTACAGGCTAATCCACCTAATGAACATAGATGCCAAGCCTCTCCATAAAATAATAGCACACACAATGCAGCAAATCATCAAGAAGATTATACATCATGACCAAGTGGGATTCATCCAAGGAATGGAAGGACGGTTCAGTCTACACAAATCAATAAACATACCACACCACATCAACAGAGCCAAGGACAACAATCACATGTTCATCTCAATAGATGCAGAAAAAGCCTTTGACAAAGTCCAACACTCATTCATTATTACAAAAGAATCCCTAGAGAAAATCAGAATACATGATCTTTACCTGAACTTAATAAAATCTATAACAAATGAACAGCTACCATAGTACTAAATGGACAAAACTCAAAACTCTCACTTTAAAATCAGGAATAAGACAAGGATGTCCAGTGTTACCACTCCTATTCAATAAAGTTCTGGAAACATTAACCATAGCAATTAGACAAGAGAAAGAAATAAAAGTAATAAGGACTGGAAAGAAAGAAGTAAAATTATCCTTATTTGTAGATAATATGATATTCCACATGGAAGACCCCAAAATCTCCACCAAGAGATCTGTAGATTTAATAACAAATTCAGTAGCATAGCAGAATACAAATTCAACACTCATACTTAATAACATTTCTGTATACACACACACACACACCAAAAATAAATAAATAAACACTGGGAGAGAAATTAGGAAAAGCCACGCTTTTCACGAAAGTATACAGAACATTAAATATTTGTGAATCACTCTAGAAAAGGAAGTAAACACCTAACAGTGAAAATGGGCATCTGAAATGAATATGTACTTCACAAATGGAGAAAAACTAATGGCTAAAAAATATATGAAAAGATGTTCAACATCATTCAAGAGACACACATTAAAATAACACTGAGGTTCCATCTTATGCCAGAAAGAATGGCTAACATCAAGAAGTCAACCAATAGCAAACCCTGGGGAGACTGTGGGGCAAAGGGAACCCTGCTCCCCTGTTGGTGGGAGTGTAAACTGGTGTCATCACTATAACAATCAGTGTGGAGTTTCCTCAAAAAGCTAGCATGGGAAGCCACATTTGACCCAACTATTCCTCTCCTGGGTATTTTTCTGAAAGAACTGAAAACATCATTCCACAGCTATATATGTGCACCCATGTTTATAGTAGCACAAGTTGTAATAACTAAGTCTTGGAAACAACCCGAATGCCCACCAACTGAAGAATGGATTTTAAAAAGTGCTATTTTTACACAGAGGAGTATTATTCGGATATAAAAAAAGATAAACTCAAGGCTTTCATAGATAAATGGGTGCAACTACAGACCACATTCCTAAGTGAAATAAATCAGACCCACATGTGGAAATAGCACATCATCTTACGAGTGTAAGAAACTGAAAAACTAAATAAAATCTGAAAACTAAAATAGATACTGTGAAAGGGCAAGAATCTGTTCAAAGAGAAGGAAAAACTGGATGAGGACAAGTACAAAAGAAGAAAGTGAAAAGAGATATATTTATGCACATGTACTGGGTAGCTTGAATAATTGTAATGCTGCTTCCTGCTGGTCTACTGAAAGGAACAGATAATGCTTAAACTTGCTTTTCCTCTCATTTTGAATTTTTCTTTTTGTCTTTTTGAGACAGGTTCTCTCTGTGCAGCTCAGGCTGGCCTTGAGCTCACTTTGTATTACAGGCTGGTTTCAAATTCCTAACCATTCTCCTTCCTCAGCCTCCTGAGCGCTGGTATGCACCACTGCTTTTTAATTTCTTACGACTTTTTTTATACCAATTTTGCACGTGTATATCTGGTAATGTAAACAAGTAGTTTGAAGGCAAAGTGCACTATAACAACCATTGTCAAATTTATATTATTTTGTTTAGTGAAATTCTGTATTGTTTCTAGTAGGATTTTTTTTTCATTATTTCATATTCTCTTTAAAAATAAAAGGCAAAAACACAATTTGTCATGTAAGAGAAGATAAGTGATAATGAAGTTTGTGTACCTCACTTGTTTCATAAGTATTATGGTTGCAAGGTTCTTCAACTATTCTACAAGTGACTCAAATTTGTCCTTTATGGCAGAGTCATACTTCATAATGTATAAATACCACATTTTTATTTTTATTTTTTTATTTTTTATTTTTTTGTCTTTTTGAGACAGGGTCTCACTATGCAGTTCAGGCTGGCTCGAGCTCACTTTGTAGCTCAGGCTGGTCTCGAACTCACAACAATCCTCCTGCCTCAGCCTCCTGAGTGCTGGGATTACAGGCATGTGCCACCACGCCCGGCAATACCACATTTTTAAAAACCATTCATCTACTGATAGATATATGGGCCACCTATAAGATTTGGCTATTTCGAGTTATATTGCTATAAGTATAGCGTTACCAGCATCACTGTGGCATGTATCTTCCTTATTGTTTGGAAGATAATTACAAGCAGAACAGCTGTGTTAAATGGAATTCTTAGTTTTAGTTTTCTAAGGTATGTAATTTATTTCCTTAGTGATGGTATCTTTTTTTTTTTTTTTTTTTTTTCGGAACCAGGGATTGAACTCAGGCCCTTGTGCTTGCCAGGCAAGCACTTACTCTAGCGAGCCACCTCCCTGGCCCCAATTGTACCATTTTACATTGGCACCAACAGCGCGGAAGTGCGGCTTTTGCCCTGCAGCCTCACTAAAATTTTCATTGCTTGGTATTTTTTTTTTTAATTTATTTATTTATTACAGTGTCTCGCTACACATCACGGACTATCTTTTTTTTTTTTTTTTTCCGGGGGGGGGGATCAGCTCAGCCCGCCCTGCGGGAGGGGTTGGCACGGCATGTGGTGATCGAACCGCGGTCCCTGAGAGCTTGCCTAAGCAGGCACTTCACACCGTTGAGCTATCTTGCCAGCCCCATTGCTTGGTATTTTGATAATAATCATTCTATTTTGAATAATATGGAATTTCAATGTTGTTTTAATTTGCACTTCTCTAATGGCCAGAGATGCTGAGCGTTGTTTCATGTGTTTATTAACTCTCTGTGCTTCTTCTGACTTGTGTCAATTGATTTCATTTGCCCAGTTTTCTATTAAGAGTTTGATTTTAGGGAATGCGGGTCTGATTTTTTAAAAGTTCTTCCTAAATTATAGATATTATTTTTCTTTCTAAATTCTAAATATTAGATTTCCAAATAGAAAACAAATTTTCCTGTAGGTTGACTTTTCACTGTATTGTTTCCTTGATATAGTCCCATTTGCTGATTCTTCATGCAATTTCTTGTGCACTCGAGATTCTGTTCAGAAAGTCCTTTATTTTAAGAGTTTTAAGAAACAACTACAGGATTTCTTTAAGGGGAAAGGGTTTATTTATCTCATTATTTGTGGCATTTCAGTCCCTAATTAGCTGGCCCCACGGCAGGGAGGTAGAAAGGCATTGCAGAGGAGAAGCAGTCCATGGCAATCAGACAGGAGCAGTAAGCGGCAAGCAGCCAACCCCAGGAATCTTAAGTCAGGCATATCTAAAGTCAAAAATGCAGTTATAAACCTATATTCCCAGCATGTGGAAGGCTGAAATAGGAGTATTGCCATGAGTTTAAGAACAGCCTGGGCTGCATAGGGAATTAAGCCAACCTAGACTACAATCAGCTATAATTCTAGTGGGATTGTTTCTATAAGTGATTTTTGCTTTTGTCTGATAGCCTTTAAGAGTATGTCCTTGTCTTGGCCTTCTACAATTTTGACTATGATGTGTTGTGGAAACTTTCATGATTATTTGGAGTTCTAGAAGACTCACATTTATGTTGCATTCTTCCTCTACAACTTTGAAACTTCTGATATTATTATTTCAACAAATCTTTTATGTGATGAATACTATCCTTGAATTTATTTCTAACTCCTATTAATCTTAGGTTATTCTTCTTTGCATCATCTAGTAGCTGTTGGGCCAATTTTTCTTACTCTCTAATTTCTTAGTGTGTTTTTGAAAATATCTGTGCTTCCAATCTGTCCCCAAAGTCTGACATTTTCTCCTTTATACAGGGAGAAAAACTGATCTCAGATGGGTGACCTCCAAATGATACAAGGAACCTCCGAATGACATAAGGAAAAATGATCTCCTGACCTTACCTGGATGAGTTCATGTTCTCTAAAACCAAAGAATGAATTTTAGGACCAAACGGAGGTTATGAGCAGAATATATATATTGAGGAAAAGAAAGCTCCTGTCTGAAAGAGGGACAGGAGGGGGTCCAAGTGAGTAGTCCCCAGGAAGCTGTCTCTTCCAGGGACTTTTATAGTGTAAAACTATGTGGGGCAAAGATGGAGAAAATGGGAACTCCCTTAGGCAGATGTGAAGTGGCACAAAACTATGGTTAACCAATGGGATTACAAGCATCATTGCTAATGTAAAATTGATTAAATCCAGGACCAAATGGGGAAAAGAGTCACGTAGCAAGTGCGCATGAATGTAGAACAGGACTTTATGAGGTAGCCATCCAATAGTAGTCAGATTAATGATTCTTCGGTCTCCCTCAGGGTGACAATCAGTCTTGGATGCCAATCTTTAGGGGAGTTGGCATTTGTTTGACCTTTTGTCTTTAGGTCTGGCCCATGCTAGGGGCATCCATCCCTCCCAGAGTCGCAAGATATCTGGTCTGCTGTGGTATCTCTTTTGAGGGCCTGGCCCTGTCTGACTGCCTATAATATTTCTATCTGACTCCGCAGCCTGCAGCATCCTCACACTGGTGAAGTCTGCTGTTCATATGCTTAATCAAATGATTTATCTCCAAGATATTTGTTTGGCAAATTTTCATGAATTCTATTTCTTTAGAAAATGGATAATTATTCTTTTAATGGCTTTGGTCAGCTTTCCTAATTGTTCACTTGACTCTTCTTTAATCACATTGGTCCATGTTTGTTGTTGTTAATTCCGTTGTTTGGCTATGACATCTTTGTTTGGGTTTACTGAGTTTCTTTAATCATTTTGTGTGGTTGAGCTATTTTATGTTTTATTTCTTCTCCATCAGTCGTGCTTGGAATGTTGTGAGTCTTCAGAAGCATCTTCTTACCTTTTGTTTTCTTGCTGTGTGTGTGCGCACACACTTGCACATGTGTGTGTTTATTTAAGATATAGTAGAGTGAAAATACTTTGTTGTTGATATAAGAATCTGTTTAGTTAGATTTTGTCTTCCAAATATAATCTTGTCTTTATTTGTCAAGATGTATACCTATCATTTCTCCATATTTAGCTTAATTGGGCTGGACTTAGTCACTCTTTTGAAGAGAAAAAGTTCCTATTGGTCAGTCAGAGCGAGAACATTCCAGAGGTCGCCAGGTCGCCAGGCTCGGCGCTGCCGGTGTGGATGCGGACGTCGCTGGGACAGCCCCTCCCGCTGCTCGATGGTGGCACCTGCCCGGCCGCCTCTCTGCTCGCCGCCCGCCCCGTCGCTCCGGACCCGATTTCCAGCGCCTCTTCCTCCCAGTTCAGGGGGAGCCGTGTTGGGTTTATGTCTTTATTTGACGAAAACGACAGAAGATACCAAAAAGTTGCAATCAAAGATCTCTTCATCTTATTGATAAAGTCACTAATAAGCCAAAATGTCTGTCAATGTCAACCGCAGCGTTTCAGACCAGTTCTATCACTACAAGATGCCCCGTTTGATTGCCAAGGTTGAGGGCAAAGGAAATGGAATCAAGACAGTTATAGTCAACATGGTTGACGTTGCAAAGGCGCTTAATCGGCCTCCAACGTATCCCACCAAATACTTTGGTTGTGAGCTGGGAGCACAGACCCAGTTTGATGTAAAGAATGACCGGTACATTGTTAATGGATCTCACGAGGCGAATAAGCTGCAAGACATGTTGGATGGATTCATTAAAAAATTTGTTCTCTGTCCTGAGTGTGAGAATCCTGAAACAGATCTGCATGTGAATCCGAAGAAACAAACAATAGGTAATTCTTGTAAAGCCTGTGGCTATCGAGGCATGCTTGACACACATCATAAACTCTGCACATTCATTCTCAAAAACCCACCTGAGAATAGTGACAGTAGTACAGGAAAGAAAGAAAAGGAAAAGAAAAACAGAAAGGGCAAAGACAAGGAAAATGGCTCAGTGTCCAGCAGTGAAACCCCACCCCCACCACCCCCAAGTGAAATGAGCCCACCCCCTCGGGCTGTGGAGGAGGAAGAGGATGACGACTGGGGTGAGGATACAACTGAGGAGGCACAGCGGCGCAGAATGGACGAAATCAGTGACCATGCCAAAGTCTTGATGCTCAGTGATGATCTGGAAAGAACTGTAGAAGAGCATGTGAATATCCTGTTTGATTTTGTTAGGAAAAAGAAGAGGGCATTATTGACTCATCTGACAAAGAAATTGTTGCTGAAGCAGAAAGACTAGATGTAAAAGCCATGGGCCCTCTTGTTCTGACTGAAGTTCTATTTAATGAGAAGATTAGAGGACAAATTAAGAAATATAGGCGTCATTTCCTCAGATTCTGTCACAACAACAAAAAGGCACAGCGGTACCTTCTTCATGGGTTGGAGTGTGTGGTGGCAATGCATCAGGTTCAGCTCCTCTCCAAGATCCCACATATCTTGAAGGAGATGTATGATGCTGACCTGTTGGAAGAGGAGGTCATCATCAGCTGGTCAGAAAAGGCCTGTAAGAAGTACGTTTCAAAAGAACTTGCCAAAGAGATTCGTATCAAAGCGGAGCCATTTATAAAATAGCTGAAGGAGGCAGAGGAAGAATCTTCCTGTGGTGAAAATGAAGAGGAGGATGAAAACATTGAGGTGGTTTATTCAAAAACTGCCAGTGTGCCGAAGGTTGAAACTGTGAAGTCTGAAAACAAGGATGACGACATTGATATCGATGTGGCCTAGCTAAGGTGTAAGGACACTGCAGCTTGTTCTCCATTATCAGCCAGAAGTGCAACGTGTGTGCAGAAGCTAGAATGGCTTAACATCGTGCTACACTTTATACTAAAAATCTATTACTGTGAGTGGTCTGTAACTAAGCCCAGTGAGACCTAGGGAGTTCCATACACATCAGTGAGCAGGTGTAGTTTGCTTATTTATAGCATGTTTCCTTTGAAAAAAACTAGTGGTGGACATATTTGGATCACATTTATAGTTATAAAAATAAAGATTTGATTTTGGTCACTTGAGATCTTGAGCTCTGAATGACACTAAGTAATTGGCTCCTGTTTTAAACATCGCACCATTGTTTGTGCTGAGTGGGTCCTCGGAGCCTGGCAGATTCTGCTTAGCCTGAGCCTATGGGGTGTGGAAAACAGACTTAACTTAAAATCACCCTACTGAGGCATTTAGGAAGAGCTCTTGGTTTGATCACCAACCCCTCAGATCGGCATATTGGGGTAGATCTCAGATGGCAGTGCAGCATCTTAACTGAGAAGTAAAAGTGACCTGCGTGCCATACACGTAATTTCAGAACAAGTTTTGACCTTTGGAATTGTGGATTCTGAGTTCATGTACACTTGGCCCAACTTGTCTTCAGAGTTCTGTGAATGCACGCTGAATGAGCTTGAATAATCAGACTGCAAAACAAGCGTTTGTGTGGGGGTGATGCGGAGAGACGTCAGGCTTGGCACGTGTCACTAAACTTGATTTGGGGGAGACAGGTGCACTTAATCTAGTAGAAGCTGAGCAGTTTTTCAGCCTTTATCCTTAAAATTTAAATTATAATTTCAGAATGTTTATATTGTATCCTCCATTGTGGGATTTTTTTCCCCCTCATATTAAAGGTTTATTCTGTAATGCCTTTTATTTTTGGACACATAGCTTAGCCACTT
>PVKA01031050.1:0-26680 GCA_004027165.1 Ctenomys sociabilis
GTTCCGCCAAAAAAAAAAAAAAAAAAAGCAAGTAAAAATAAAAAAAAGCTCAGTGCCATTACTCATCAGAAAAATGCAAATCCAAACCACAGGAGATAGCATCTCATTCCCAATAGAATGAACACTATTAAAAACAAACAAACAAACAAAAAACTAGCCTGGCATGGTTGCACATGCCTCTAATTCCAGTACTCAGGGAGGCTGAAGCAAGAGGATCATAAAAGCCCAGCCTGGATAACTTAGCAACTTAGACCCTACCACAAAATCTAAAATAAAACAAAAGGGCTCAGTGAAAGCTCTGAATTTAATAAGCAATACCAACCAACCAACCAACTAATCAACAAACCAACCAACAAGCAAACTCTAGAAAACAGCAAGTATTAGTAAGGGAATGGAGAAACTGAAACACTCATGCACTCATGTTGATGAGATTATAAAATGATACAATGGTTATAAAGACCAACATGGTGGTTCCCCAAAAAATTAAAAATAGAATAGTATGATCCAGTAACTCCAGTTCTGAGTACATAGCCAAAAGACCTGAAAACAGAGTTCTGAGCACACCTGTGGTCACACCAGCTTGTGCACAATAGCTAATGGATGAAAGCAACCCAAGTGCCCACTGAATGAGTGCATCAAACCCGGTACATCTGTGCAACAGGATATTACTCAGCCTTGGAAAGGAAGAAAATCCTGGCACACAACACAACATGGGTGAAGGCTGAAGATATTATGCTATGAAGACAATCCATTCACAAAAAAGCACAGGCTGTACAATTGTATTTGTAGGAATGTAGAGTAGTCAGGTTCACAGGCAGAAAGTACAACGGCAGTTGCCAAAGGCTGGGAGGAAGGAAGAACAGGAAGTTATTGCTGAATGAGTACACAGATTCAGTTTTGCAAAATAAAGAATTCTGTAGCCAGATGGTGATGGTGGCTACATGCAGTGTGAATGTACTACATGCACACTCAAAATTGCCTACGAAGGGCAGGGACATGTGGCACAGCCCCTGCCTGGCAAGTGTGAGGCTATGGATTCAATTCTTGGTATCAAAAAAAGATTACTTATTTCACATTATTGTTACTTTACCACCATTTTCTAAAAAAGTCCCACAGTTTTTGTTTTCCTTCCTTCCTTTTCATTTTGAACATAAGTGATAATTCTTCTTGGCATTACCATTCTTTCTTCAGTTCCATCTGAGGGCTGGATTGAGGACAGCCTATACTCCAGATGAAGGACTGGTGCAGTCTGTGGCATCTGTCAGAGAATGGGTGGACCTTGGAGGGACCAGGACCACTCAAGAGCTGATGGGCAGAAATGGCCTTGGAGGGGGCAATTAGTGAGTTCCCTCAATGCTCCCAGTTGCAAATTTTTCAAATGAGTTCCCCTAAATAATCTCAAATGTGAATTTGTCAGAAAGGGGTTGGGACCAGACTAGTTGTAGAGATCAGTTGGGATTCAAAAACCAAATCTCACACCATGGGGCACAGGTCCTTCAAGACAGATTCCAGAGCTGAGATGGGTTTCTGGACACCTCAACAGGATGCTGTGAAATGTAAGGACTGGATTACAGCTGTTCTTCCTTGCTTCCAAATCTCCTTGCTCAAAACTATCAGAATCCTAAGGTCTTTATCAGTCAGTGGTCTGGACCACTGTTCTTATTTTGCTTCCACCAACTCATCACAATGTTGCAGCGGGAATGCCCAAGGGAGTGTTGACAATGGTCAAATTGGCTAACCCAGGAGATCAGGTGGGCGACTTGGTTCTAGGAGTGGGCAGTTGGGAAGCTCTTCCCTGTCAGGAACAGAGGATGCTTCATCTCAGAGGCTCTGAAGGGGCCGAGCTTGAGGGCTCTGCCACGTGCTGTACATGCGTATTCGGTGCACGTCCTACCACTTTTAGCTATTTTTAATTCAAAGAACGTTGGTGTACATCCTACCATTTTTAATTCAGACAAAGAAATTTCCCTAGTCCTTTGTGGCTGTTTTATTTGTTCTAGTGGGTTTTTGCCCACAGCTATTACTGAAACAATTTTCTCTAATGAGTGGTCTTTTTGAGCTTTGTTTCGTGTGACTTACGTCTCATTCTTTTATGATAGGAGGATGAGGAAGTGGATGAACAATGAGAACAATCTTTCTCCTGGCACTGTCCCTTCCTACCTGTCCCTGGCCCAATCAGACCCTGGTTAACGCTCTTAAGTAGCCCTGCCTGAGATGAGAACTTGGTAAGGGGACCACAGTAGAAAACTATTGGTGTGTAGGACCCAAAGTGGACTGTATATTTAGAATGGGTGAGAGATGTGAAAATCTTTCTTGAGCTTTCCCAAATGAATGACCATCTTGCCTGGATAATTTTTTCCGTAAATACAGTTGCGGATGTTATTTCCATTCCTTAGGGAGTTCATGGTCTGTGGAGGAACTACATCGGAAGTCAACCTTTGGAATGTCATATGGCCTTTCTTTCCAGATGTTTCAGGATTTCTTGCTTACTAAAGTTTTAAAATGTTATAAGTAAAAATCCTGGCACCTTTCTCTGGTAACTTTATAGATAAAAACCAAACCTTTCATCAGTTCTGCGCATGCTTTATACCTTAAGTTGTTGACTCATTAAAATTTCTTTACCGGATCCATTACTTATCCATATTATTTTTTTAAATACTAAGAACTTTCATTTAAAAAGCACTTTGTGATCCCTTTTACATTCCTTATTGTTTATTATTTTTTCATTGAAGAAGCTGAAAGATTTTACTTAAGACAAATTCCCTTCCAAAATACCTTTCATAATGCAGTTTCATGATCACTTCTGCTACCCTGACATAGAAAAACTTCTAAGATGTTGTCTTATTACTGTGTGAAAACTAAGCTGGCAGTATAACCTTCCCTGACCAAAACTATTATTCATCATTATTTTAAATCTTAGTACTACTTAATACAAATATTAATTTTTTTCCCTCAGGATGACTATTTTGTATGACTTGCTACTATTTCAGAAATAGCAATGCTGCTTAATATATTTTATAGATACCATATTAATTTAATTAAATGTAAAAAATTACAACTTCTGAAACATTTAGCTCCAAAGATTTTAAATAACATATTTTGGATAAACTGGAATTAATGAATAGTGTATCTATTGTTTTTAAGTAAAGATATATGCTTTCTTCTAGGAATGGCTGGTCTTGGACCAACTCGATTTTCACAACTTTACTTAAGCCATCTAATTTTTTACTTGATGCTACAGTTAATAAATAAATGTCTTCCTAATTATTTTGTAATACTTCTTGCAATTGCTTTTTTCTTTTTAAAACTAGTTTTAGAGATATTTCTAATTGTGATATTGCAAATTTTCTTATATGGCTTTCGTTTCTTGGCTTTCACCTTTTTCCTCATGGAGCTATAGCTAAGTCTAAATTTTTTTTTTTGATTAAGCATTTTTGTTTGTTTATTTATTTATTTATTATGTATTTAGGACGAGGTCTGCAGGGTATTCAGGGCCTCACTACACAGATCAGATTCTTAGTGATTCTCCACCCCCAGTGTCAGTCGCAGCAGTCTCAGGCCACCCTGGGGGCGGCGCTGGCATGGCATGCCGGGATCAAAATCCTGGCCGCTGCTCTCTGCTTAAGCGGAGCTCTGCCTTTAGTCCACTGAGCTATTTGGCCAGCCCTAAGTGTTTTTTAAAAAAAGAATTTTTAGCAGTGTATAAATTTATCAAATCCATCTTGTCAAGGTATCTTAAAACTGTCTCATTGATATTTGTATTTCAATAAAATAAAAATAAATAAATAAAAATAAAAATAAAGAATTTTTGTTTGTGTCATGTCAGACAATTTTAAAGTTTGTTGTTTATTTTCCTATTCTTAAATAGTACTCTTAAATCGCCATTTTTAAAAATTAGTTATTTTGGTATGAAAGGAAAATAGAAGATGAAAAATAGGGAATAGGAAATTCAAATAATTCCCTGAATTCTTTATTTTACTGTTTTAGGAATACCGTAATGTACACGTTAATGTGTTCCATTTGTACTACTAGTTTCTCTTAGTTCACTGAAAAGCAAGTTTTGTGGTGTTATCTGTTCATTTCTGTTTTATACCAAAGACTTTTTGTCTATGACTTGTACTGAGTGATATTTTGCCTATTCTTCTAAGATTATGGTACACAGTGTATTAACAATGCTGTTCTCCAATTTTTTTCTTATGAAACATTTTTACAGGAAAGTAAAAAGAGTACTTTTTATATTTTATTAATATTTATATGTATTACACTACAATAAAAACTACTTTGAAGATTTTTCTTTGATTTATGATTTGAATGTTGAGATTATGTTGTTGAAGATTTTCATTTGAGTCATTTTCATGGGCATTTTAGTAGACTTAGTATGAAGAAGGCAATCTACATTGCTATGTAGGCCACCAATCTCCCAGAGATAGTGATATTTCTCCCTATAGCTTCTAGTCTGTAGACATAAATATATAACAAAAGCACAGTATTTTATTTTTTATGTATTTAGGACAGAGTCTATAGGGTCTCACTATGCATATCGGACCCTAGTGATTCTCCTGTTTTCAGCCTCCCAAGCACTGGGATTACAGGTGAGTGCCACCATGCCCAGTTTCAATCGCCATCTCAGCAAGCCCCGAGGACGGGCCTGGCATGGCACACCAAGGATCGAACCCCGGCCGCTGCGCTCTGCCTAAGCAGGTGCTTTAGTCCACTGAGCTATCTGGCCGGCCCTGCACAGTATTTTAAACTGGTGATAAAATTCTTCCGGCAGGTGATATCCCTACCTCCCAGTAGCACACATCTTAATGTTTTGATCTTAAAATGATCATCTCTCCAACAAATATATGATGCTTTGAACAATATTTAAACTTAAATGTATTCATTTTCTCTATTTGCTTTTTGCTTTTAACAAAATTCTAGTGATGTTTGAACTAGAAGAAGAAACAACGTACACAATCACAGTGTGCTCTCAAAGCTACCTTCATCAACAATGATGCTGACCCTCAGTAGCAAAGTTGAAATTTTGGGCAGGTGCTCCAAAGCTCTTCCTGCCCTATTTCTTAAGCCTAGCCTAGCACATGTGCTCCCAGGGATCTGAATTCATGATTTCTCTGTGATGTAGGCTGAAAACATGTTTCAGCTTATGTTAATTTATCTCAGATCCATCCATTTTCCTAAATGATAACTCAAAAAAAAATTCTTTTATATACTGAGAAAAGCATTTTAAAAGAAAGCTACTGTACTTACTTGAAAACCATTACAAAATATTATTAAGTGATATGAAATAAGACTTGAGCCAGATATGTTTTCTGGATGGGAAAAAACCCATAATATAATACTTGATTTAAATGTAGTTATAATCAGAATTTCCAGTGATTGTTTGTTCCTTTTTGGAAGATAACAGAATGACTTTAAAATTTATATGGAAAAGAGATGCCATCCAATATTAAGAAATATTGGAAAGGAAAAAAGTGAAACGGGATAGGTTGCTCTTCAGATACTAGAATCTAAACTAAAACTATTGCAAACATAATGGTATCACAGTGACATAGGAAACACAAAGCACAGAGACTGATCCAGTTATGTATAGAAACAATATTTGACAAAGGTGGTGCTTAAATTCAGCAGAGTTTTTCATTTTTAAAAAGTATGCTATCAAGGACTACTTTCCCTGGCAAGCTCAACAGCCTAAGCTCAATCCCCAGTTCCACCAAAAAAAAGAAAAACAAAAAAAAAAAAAGGGCCAGTTGACATAGTTCTGCAGACTAAGTGTCTGTTTAGGCAGATGCAGTGGACTGGGGTTCGAGCCCCAGCACCATCAGCCAGCAACCCGCCCAGGTGCACTGAGCTGGCACTGAGTCCAGGCTTAGTGGCACACGCCTGTAATCCCAGCACTGGGGAAGCTGAAAGCAGGAGGATCACTCCAGTCTGAGCTGCATAGTGAGACCCTGTACCAAATATGTAAAAAAAAAAAAAAAAAAATAGAATGCATACTATTAAAACATTATACTATCAGATGTGGCAACACATTTGGAGGAACAAAGTTCTATTCATGCCTCACATCATATGCAAAATATATTAGTTAGCTTTTCACTACTATAATATAATCCTGGAGCTGGGCTACTTTATTTAAAAGGGAGGCTTGTTTTGGATCACAGTTTTGGAAGGTGTAAGTACAAGCAAAGAGGCACAGGTTCAAACAAGAACCCCTACCTGATCCGACCCCGTCAAACATTCCTCCTCTGGCCTTTCTTTTCTTTTTATAAGGTTACCTGGGGGTTCCACCCAAATGACTAGCTCTTACACAATCACTCCCAAAGCCCTCACTTCTGAACACAATAGCAGGGCTGTTTCCAATACCATTATCTTTGAGAATTAAACTCCTGTATGAGTTGGGGGTGGACAAACTTCAACCATATTCCAGATAAATTTAACACATATATGTAAAAAGTATTTTTAAAATATTAGAAGAAAAGTGCCAGGGAGATGGTTCAGTAGAATGAGCGCTTCCCTGGTAAGTGCAAGGGCCTGAGTTCAGTCCCTGGTTCTGCAAAAAAAAAAAAAAATTAGAAGAAAAGCAAATATGATAACCATTACAATTGGACAAAAGAAATGCAATGAGCAAGACAAGGAACTAAAAAGTATTGAAAGAAAAGATAGGTATTAATTAATTAGTGACTAAATTATTAAAACATTAGCACAAACACGGCAAAGATACTAGAAATAAAAACCAAATAAAATTGATAAGACAGTGAAATAAATAACCGCATCATATAGACCAAAATATTATCACTCATAAAGTCAGAACTGTGTAAGTTGAAGGACTTGAACAACTTACAGAAACATAGGGAAAGATTATGAAATTACAATTCAAAGTGAAAATGCAAAGATCAGTAAAAACATATGAAAATAAGTTTAACCTCACCAGAATTCAAACACATGTAAATTAAAATAGAACACTATTCTTCAAGAGAGTGGTAATACACAGAAGTCAGCAGAACTAGAAAACAGTTTCAGGCTTGTTAATGGGAGCCTGAACTGTCACGTTTGGGGAATGAAATAGGCAATAAATTTTAATTGCAGCATATGCCCTTTGGCTCCACAAGGCTCCTGATGGGATTTGACTAGAGAGAATCTCAAGTGTAAAAGGATAAACTAGTTGAGGGGTCACAATTTCAACCAAAGAGACAATGTCAGTGCTAACGCTACAGCACAAAAAAGAACGGATTAAAAAGCATGCCATCATTAATGTGAATGCATTAGATTGCACCTACAAGCTAGATGGGTGTTGTGACATGTCTTATAAAACATACCTAAATTGTAATGCTAATATTTCAAAACTCCCCATAGACAATGACAAGTTATACATGTGTATGATGAACTACACAAAATTGCTGATATTCATCTATTTTTGATATAATAATAGGGTACTGTTTCCCTAACCTACACTTGTTACATATTCATGACCATGAATAAAAACGTGGAATGGTTTCTGAAAATATTAACATTGATATCTGCAACAGGGGAGAAATAAGGGAAGCAAGAGGAGAAGCAGGCTGCACCTCTACCCATCTCTGTGCCGTTTTCTTTTACAAACAAAAACATGTTACAGAGTGAAAAATATCTAACAATACTACAATTTAAAGAAAAATACAAAAGAAATAAGATGCTCAGGCTGGTTGTGATTGAAAATAAAGGTCAAGGTGGAATCTAAGACAAGAGTCCTTTTAAATTTATCAAATGAAATAAACAAAAGTTGATTGTCGCTGCCTCTTGTACCAAGACAACTAAAAATAAAACATTTATTATTTGTAAAAGAACCACAGAATACATCTTCAACAAAACTAGTAAAAAAAAAAGATATCCTAAGCAATTGTTTATTTTAAAACAATCACAAAAAATACCTGCAACAAAATTATTCAAAATTAAAATTGGAGAGCATTACATGTTGACAAGTGAAACCCTAGGAAATCCTTCACACTGCTAAAGAAGAGTAAAGTGGTATGACTATTTTGAAACACTCTACAATGCTAAAAACATTGGATATTTGCATAGTCTATGATCTAGCAACTCATCTTACTAGTCTGTATCCTAGAAAAGCTCTTGTGTGTGAACAGAGAGCTATGAAGAATATGCAGAGCAACATTGCTTATGAGAGCAAAAGTGCTGGATACTACCCAACTGCCCAAAAGGGGAGACTGGATAATATAGTGTGGAGTGTTTTACACAGTGGAAGAGCAACAGTGGTACACCAATTAATAGCAGCGATAACAAAGGATTTACCATTACAAACATCTACCTGGGTGCATCTCAAAACATAGTTTTGGGTAAAGTGTAAGTCATGAAAAAAGCAAGATTACATTTATGTAAGTTCAAAAGCTGGTAAAGACAAGTAAGATAAATAAAAGTAGGAGTATGATAAGTAGAACATCTAGGTTATGGCTTTCTAGGGAGAAGCAGAAAAGAGAATAGGATTAGGAAAAAGAATACAGCAGTATTTAAAGGTAGCGCAGTAGTTCTTTTGGCTGGAATGTCTACCTTCCACTAATCTGCAGAGGAGAGGGCTTAAGTCCATGTCCTCAAGGCCTCTTAGAAAACAGCGAGTTGTCCCTTTGGCCACATACATGCGAATCTACCAATGGGTGGAACTGCAGACAAAGGAACAGGTACTTTTCACAAGAATGCCACAGAAGTGTACGACAGCTCAACTGAAAGAGCTCACGGTGTCACCCAGCATGCTGTTGGCTTTGCTATACGCAAGTGAGGTAAGGGCAAGCAAGACCTCAGATACTGAGCACTGTCAGGGCCCACGTCACTTCCTGAGATGCATCTAGAAAAAGATCATAAGAACAAAGAAGAACAGAAGAAGGTGCCTGGGTTCAGCGCAAAGACCAGCCTGCCCCGCCCAGGAAGCGCACTGTGTGAGAGCCCAATGGGCAGAGCTGGAGAAGGCGGACCCTCCTCTGTACGTGTGGCATGAGCTGAGGATGCCGGGTTCAGCTGTTCAGTGCCTACCTAGATCTGGGGTTCAATGTCTAGCACTGCTTAAAAATGAAAAAAAGGTCCTCAGAATTGTAAGGATGAGGTGTATATACCCTCACCCTGGAGAAATAAATACTCAAGAGTAGATTCTCACTGTGCCCAGCTGTTGTGTCATGTGCTCATTCTTCCTATACAGTGTTTTTCTTTTTTTAATTTAATTTTATTTTATTGACAAAGAAATAACAATGAGACAGTTTGAAAACTGATTAATAACAGTGTTTTTCTTGCTGAAAGATGTGAGGCAATGTGCAGCCATGTGGACCCAACTGGCCAGATATTTATGAAATATTTATATTGGCTTGAGGATAGTTGCTCTAAGTCATCACAGGAAAAAGATGTATGAAAATAAACAGAAGGCAATCAATGGCATTACAGTTCAATGAATTGATGACTATATATATATATATATATATATATATATATATATATATATATACTTAAAAGTTGAGAAAGTATGTGCATTTATTTTAGTAATAATCTTTTTTTTTTGTATTTTAGGGAAGGGTCTACAGGGTATTCTAGGTCTCACTACTAGATCAGACTTGTAGTGATCCACCTGTTTACAGCCTCCCAAGAGCTAGGAGGGACTACAGGTGCTCACCACCATACCTAGTCTTAGGGGTTTTCTTGTTTGTTTGTTTTTTTGACAGGGTCTCACTATGCAGCCCACATTCATAGTGATCCTCCTGCTTTCTGCCTCCCTAGGGCTGGGATTACAGGTGCGTGCCACCACACCCGGTCTCCATCGCCGGTTCAGCGCACCCAAAGATGGGGCCAGTGCGGCATGTGGAACCAGAAATTGAACCCTAGCCGCTGCGCTTACCTAAGCAAACGGTTAGTCCGCTAAGCTATACCACTGGCCCTACCACACCTAGTCTTAATTGCCATCTCAGTGCACCCCGAGGGCCCAGGACGGCGGGCCCAGGGCTCAAACCCTGGCTCCTGTGCCTGTTTAATCCACTTAGCTATTTGGCCAGCCCTGAGTAATAGTCTTTATATCTGTGTGTGCCTGAATTCTTTTAATGTATGGTATATTTCACACACAAAGAGGGAAAAATCTAAGATTGTGTTCATACCTACAATGCCCACCCTCTGGCTGGTGAAGTCACTTAGCCCTCTTCCAGATACATTTTGCAGTGCAGATACTTAATACAGAAGCTTTCCAGAATAATACTTAAGGAATCACCCACCACTTTTTGATGCTGGAGCAAAACAGGAAGTTGCATGTTTTATAGTACAGATACTGGTGAATAAATAGAAAACTCAAGCTAAATGCACAAACTGTTATAAACATTTTCAAGCCATCTCAGAAAAAATAACTTTTCCAAAGCATTTCTGCACAGTCGCATCAGTTTTGCTTTTCGCCATAAATTCATGAACTCTTTCTTTCACCTTAAAGTTTAAACTAACTGACACCAAAACTCAAACCTTGGCTAGCAAGATGTTGAAGAACGAGGGAAAAAAATTCCTTTTCTCCACATTAGACAGCGAGTACCCAAGAGACTTGCTGGTGAGGACCAAGTGACTCTGTTTGCAGCTGTGAAGATGCTGGACCCAGTTCACAGCCGCGGAGCAGCTAGACACCCAAGGGATGAAGCCGCGCCTCACCAGGTGAAGGAAGACAGTAGAAAGGGAGGAAGTCTGGGCTTCTCCCATCCTCCACAGCTGCCTGAAACGTAACACCCCACATGACTCAGTGAATCACTGCCCACCCCGCTCAGGCCCCTCTTCCTGTCCAAGGATTACGCCGAGTATTTGGACCCCTCCTGCACTCACTCAGTTCTAGCGAGTGCCGTTAGGCATTTGATAAGCAATAGGACTGAGCTAAAGAGCTTTACTGACAGGATATCCTGTATCTACTTAAATAAATAAGGCCGGAGGAAGGCTGATTAGACACTCTGAAGGCATGTTATTTTTAAAAAGAAAGGAAAAGGCAAAAAAAAAAAAAAATAGTCAAAGTAACCACAGACTTTTTATCATTTCAAGTAAATCCAAACAATACAGCATTGAAATATTGCATATTGGCAAGTACAGTTGATCTGCAGATGGTCCATTTTTCTTCCTATTACTAGAAATTTCCACTGTTTGTCAAGACCCAGGAATGCAGGTACAGCCAGCCAATGAGGTAAACAGCTTTATGTTTTGCTTTAGCGAATGAGAAAGGGAAATTAAATTAATCACTGTTCTTGAAAATATTTTCATAGCTTCATTGAGATATAATGCAATGTCATAAAGTATGTATTTGAGGGGCCGGGGAGATGGCTCAGTGGAATAAGCGTTTCCCTGGCAAGGGCAAAGGCCTGAGTTCAATCCTGGTTCTGCCAAAAAAAACAAAGTATGTATTTGAGTATATCCATAGTTGCACAAATATCACCACTATTAAATTCTCAAGCATTTTCATCATATCAAAAAAAGAAAAAGAACCATGTTCATTCTGGATATTTCAATAAATCAAACTGCGTATGTGACTTGTTGTATCTTTTCTTTCACTTAGCAAAAAATTTTCAGTGTTCACCCATGTTATAACTTGTATCAGTATGTTCCTTTTTGTGGCTTAATAATCCATCATATGAAAGTAAACACAATTTCATTAAGCCCTTCATCAGAAGATGGACATTTGGATCATTCCTTTGGGTTGCTTATTTATAATAAAGAGCAGAAACAAGTCTACGAAGCACATGGACCTCAGTTCTGCACTCAGTGTAAACCAGGCATGAGTAAACACAATTGCTGTTAACTGCATTTCTACCCAGTTCTTATAAGTTGTGCTGCTCCTGGACAATATTAGTGGAAAGGACATTTGTTGTTACCATGGAATTATGAAAAAAGTTTTGTTGTACTTTTATAAGGAAAAAAGAAAGGAAATGCAATTAAAACATAATTCAGTAATTTCTACTAAGAGGTGGGCAAAGTCAACTATAATAGAAACGCAGGCCAGCCAAATAGCTCAATGGATTAAAGCACCTGCAAGCAGGCTCAGGGACCAGGGGTTCAATCCCCAGGCCTGCCATGCCAGCCCCACCCCAAAGGCGTGCTGAGATAGCAACTGAGACTGGGCATAGTGGCGCATCTGTAATCCCATCTCTTGCTGTAAACAGGGACATCACTACAAGTCCGATCTAGTAGTGAGACATGAACACCCTGTAGACCCTTCCCTAAAGAATACAAAAAAAAAAAAAACTATAATAGAAACTACTCACCAATAAAAGGAATAAACTGTCAATACACATAATATAGATATATCTGAATATCATTATGGTGGGATTGGAATGTGGTTTGTCAAGGGACCAGAGGAAACTTAGAAGTAGATATGTTTATTATTTTGATTATAGGAATTTTTTCATCTGTGCATGAAATCAGTAAAAACTCATCAAATCATACACTTAAAATATGCCATGTACTAACATCAACTATACCTCAATAAAGAAACTTTAAAAAAAAACCTGCAATATCTGATCATCAGATTATATATGTTGAGGATTTTGTCTATCAATTATGCCTCAAGCTCTTTGGAAGGGAATATATAATAACCCCCAATACCTGCTTGATACTGGATGGAAAATATTGCCTTCATTTTGCAGGTCACTTTGTAGTAGGTCAAAATGCTCTTATTTTGCACACAAGGAAAGTTGAGGTAGAGAATTCTATAAATTGCTGGGGTGGTCACAGTGCTAAGAAACATCTTTTTTTCTTTTATCCCCATAACCTATGCTCCGTTCTCAGCACCACATGCTGGTAGACCCACTCCTGTGAACATTTCCCAAGTAAAGATGTTTCCTGGTCCACAGAAGAGGTGTTCCCCACGGGGCGATGTTCCACACCTGTTTTTTTGTTGACTGTCAGCTTATGTTGCCACAAACACCTCTCTAATTATGAGGGTTACCTGCTTCAGTTGATTTATGCATTTTCACTGGATCATAGTGCTTAATCTAGATTAAATCATGGCAAGTAATCTTGGTCTCCAGGTCAAAGGAATGAAAATAATTTACTGGGGATTAAAAACAAAAGCTGGCTACTGTACCCCCTGGCCAGCACCGCCTCTTTTGGGGGCTAACACTTGTTCCTTTGATGATGGGAGGCCCAAGGACACAGGTTAACTAATGTGCTCTATGGAGCCCAGCTATTTTTTGCAGCAAGCTTGAACCTAGGTTGAGGTTCCCATCTCGCTGCCAAATAGGGTGAGTGTGCAGTTGGCTCCTCCTTTTAACCACCTTTCACAAACAGCTGAGCTCACACTTCCTTTGTTTGCATATAATTTTGTAGTAAATCAAAACAGTCTTATTCTGCACATGAGGGAAGCTGAGGTAGAGGGTTCAGTAACTTGCCCAGGTGGCTTTGGGCCCAAGTCAACATGAGCCCCGGCCTTGACTGAGTACACTTAACGAAAATGCAAAAGTTGGCTAAACTAATTTCTTTTTTCAATGATGGCTGTAGGGGCAAGGAGAAGTGTTGCCATTTTGTCCATGCAAGATTTTCAGGATGAGGAATAACTGGGCTAGCTACCTTTTATCAGTCCCTTCAAGTCTGCTGTCCATCCTGTTCCACCAGGCTCTGTGCCCCAGGAGATGGAACCGCATGGACAGAGAAGTGGCCTCACTTGCCCTTTGCTTGCAGTTGGGTTTGGACAATGGGGAAAAGAGGCAGAGGAGAGAGAGGGAGAGACAAGAGTGCTCTCAAGCTGTGTGCTCCCTGGGACCTCCTCCCCTCCCTCCGTTGCCCTTCACCAGAGGCTGCGGGTCCATGCAGGAGGACCTCTTTTCATGTCTTTCTCTGCTTTGGGGCAAAGTGTGGTAGGAACCTCAGACAACTGCCCACTTCCTCACAAGGCTTGGACCCTGTGCATAGTCAGAGCACAGATTCTTTTTATTAATTAAACTCTGTGAAAATTAACCAACTTGGGGCCACAATGATAGCTCAGAGGCATAGCACCTGCCAGGTAAGTGTAAGGTCCTGAGTTCAATTCCTGGTACCAAATAAAATAAAATAATATTCACCAACTTGTGGATGGCAATTGTTACCAATACAGAGGTTACCAATACCTCTGACATTTTCCAATGGAGGATAGTCGAGCCATACTGATTCACCCTGACACCAACATGCACTGGCAACTGTGTCAGGTGAAAGTGCATTCACATGCTTGGGGGAACAGTGACAACATTTCACAGATGCCAAGTGTAAGAAGTGTAAAACATTTTTAGGTTGAGAGATTGCATTTCTTTATGCTTATAAATCCTATTTCCATAGCCTTCAATCTTTTTGTATATGCTATTCTACTTAGATGGAGGTTTTCAATCACTTTTTTTCTTGCTAACTATGACATATAAGGAAAAAGATGTTTGCTAGAATAAAAACTGCCTAAATGGCAAATTCAAGATTTCAAGAGGTGCCATCTGCTTTTCCTCATTGAGAGATATTATCATATATAGAGAAAAATGCTATAAAATGAAGTGTTGTTTCTTGTGTCATGAATAAGTTACAACCTCAAGCAGTTTTGATTACTTAGAGCTTTTATCAAAGATAGTATATTTAAAGAAAAAGATGAGCCGGGGAGATAGCTCAGTAGAATAAGCGCTTGCCTGGCAAGTGCAAGGGTCTGCGTTCAATCCCTGGTCCCACAAGAAAAAGAAAAAGGGGCTGGGGAGATAGCTCAGTAGAATAAGAACTTTCCTGGCAAGCACAAGGGCCGAGTTCAATCCCCAGTTCCACAAAAAAAAATAAAAAAAAAAAAGAAATTAACTTAAAATTTGGGGTCAGGGAGATGGCTCAGTGGAATGAGTGCTTACTTCCCTGGCAAGTGCAAGGGCCTGAGTTTAATCCTCGGTTCTACCAAAAAAAAGAAAAGAAAAAGATGAATCTTGACCCCACTAATCCCCAAACAATTAAATATCCATAGCAGAATCAGTTCAACTGTGTCATTCTCACATGAAATACTACTAGAATAGCTACTTTAATTTTTATTTTCTTTAATGACTTTTTTCTCTGATAAAGCCAAAATGCTACTTTGTAAGTTCCTTAAGGTAAAAAAATTAAAGTGCTGAACCGTTTGTATGATGCTTTGTTTGGGTGTGTGTGTGTACACTTTTGGGGGTGTGTGTGCACACGTGTGCACGCATGTATATGTGTGTGTGAAAGAGAGAGTAAGACAGAGGGAAAAAAAACAGGAGACAGAAAAGAGAAAGGCACTGAATTAGCCCAAGCCAGAAAAGAAACTTACATTCTTGTATTTATTATGAGCATCGATTAGAACTGAAGAGTGTCTGAAAGCAGATCAGACAGGGAACTCTGGGGAACTCAGGCAGCTTCCACTTAATTCTGCATAAACCAGGTGGCTTCACAAGGACCTCCTCCTGTGCTCCGAAGGAGTGGGGACTTCGTCCTTTCAGCTTTCCCTAACCTGGCATAGTGTACTGAAGACTAATGCCATCTTGCCATTGTGCCACATTTTACGATTTAGAAAGTGTCTTCCTATTTCTTAACTCAACTGATGCTTACAAGAGTTCAGACATTGGCAGGGCAAACTTTACAAACCCTACTTACAGGAAGAGAAGCTAAGGGCAGAGACCCCAGTAGAGACAGATTCAGTAACACTCCGAATTAGCTTAGACAAGAAATGGAAAGGGACTGGCTGACATTGTGAACTGCCGCGGTTGCCAGGCAGTTTTCTGCTCCCCTGTCCACCTGCAAATTGTTGACTCTTTTCTTCCTTTCCTCTCCTGGCCTCCCCGTCACACCTTCCTCTCTGTTCACTGACTTCATTTTCTCAGCAGACAGGAACATGGCCTTGTGGGATCCCTACCACCTCCACATCGGGGACACCAGTGCTAGGCAGAAGAACCCTGAGCAGAGAATCCAGGGAGAGAAGTGCTGGCCCCTGCTGGGGTCATGCCCATTCTCTGAACCAACCCTGGTGGTGTGGGGATGGGATATTATGGCTTCGGACTGGTGAGGTAGCTCAGCGGTCTCAAGCTCCTGCTTAGGCAAGCTTAGGCAAAACGCAGAGACTGCAGTTTGATTCCTGGCACCACATGCTGCGCCAACCCCAGTCCCAGGGTGGGCTGAGCAGGCCACAAATAAAAAAAAAAAAAAAAGAAAAGAAATATTATGGCTTCAGCAGCTTGCGTCAAGTCTCCATCCCCATGGCCTAGACAAACAGACACTGCAGGAGCAGAATAGTGCCTGGGAGAATTGAGGAGAAAGCCAGGCAGCCTCGTTTGAGTGCCACCTTGAACACTGTGCCTACCAAGCACAGGCAGAAGGACAACAGCCCCGGATCCTGAAACTGCACCCATCCCCACCCCCCAGGGGGTCTCCGCAGAAGCCATGGAGACACTGCTAAACTAGCTGCATCCTCACAGTCACTAATGTGGTCTAGGGAGAAACCTGGCTTCCAGTCCTGATGCTGTCCCTGGTCAGCTGTGTGACCATGAGCAAGTTCCTTAACCTCTGAGAGCCCCAGCTTCCTCTTTTATAAAATAAACAGTTCCTGTCTTGTGGGTCATCAGAAGGGTACAGGGAGATAATGCACTCCAGATGACTTGAAAATCATAAAGGAACTGCACATGGGGCTGTTGTTTCATATGTAAATGTCACAGGGACTAAGATTATACATTAGCCTTCTTCGGCAGTAGCTCCCCACACGGCCAGCCCTCAGCAGCATTAGCAGCACTTTGATTTTGACATTTTTACTCTTTCAGTTTTAAAAGGCTAGTTTGAAAAAGAGGCAGCAAATAGAGTTTCAAAAGTACAAGGCTGAGCTCCAAAGAGAAGCCTCAAACAGACGGTTCAGTGGTGCCTAACAGGCTCACCGTTTCAATCCAGATTAATCAGGAGCCGGAGAATTTCTGGAACATACATAAGAAACTACTACCAGTGGCGGCCTCCAGGGGGTGAGACATGAAGCTGGAGGGGGCAGAAATACTTTAAATTTTATTCATGCCTGTCTTTACTACTTGAATTTTAAAACTCTTTTACATATATTCTTTTCATAATTAAAAAAAAAACTGATAAAATGTTAAAATAATTGTTATCACAAACAAGGAACATAGTATCTACTGTAGGGTCAGGTGCCTGTAAAGCTTGGAAAAATTTCTTCTTGTTCATCAAAGCAGCCATTTTTTAATTATGACTTAATTAGTCAAGTAAAATTAATACCACTAAACAATAATATTCATTTTCTTCTGTGTCAATATACATTTTTTAATGAGTCATACTGAGAAATGTTCATTTCCACCTACTGAGGATATGAATTTAAACTGTTATGCATTCACTCATCAAAACTGAAATCTACTTTCCTATATCCCAACAATTAAGACATATGTGGTGCATGTGACCGCCTCTCGATGATGTGACAATTTCCCTAAGCATTCAACCCAAATAACATTGGGACGCTGGGCTCTGAGGAACCACAGCAAGGGACAGTTGAGGGGCTGTGTGATGTTTTCTAAGAAAATAAAGGTTTCACGGCAGCATATGCCAAAGCTAAAAGAGATACACAGCATTTTAAAAAATGATACCACGCCTATGAACTTTGAATGCCATGCATGGGCCAAGTGCTATAGTGTTTGCTTAGCTACATCTCTGGAGAAAGGTTGCCTCTAAATCTACATAGAAGTTAAAGCCCCAATGTTTCATAATTAAACCGAGGATCTCTTTCAAACTTCTCTGTGTCATTCCTTGAAACAAGTCCTCGTCAGGTGATGGCTCTTGGGAGAACTAAGGAGATATTTTAATAAAAGATACTTCTGTATATGAAATTGGCTACCTTGATCACATTTCATTAAAGTTATCATGTCTGGATTCTTTCCACTTTATCATTTCCAATTACAGTATGCTCCTATTGGCTATTAAAACCTTTCCAGCCTAGTAGACACAGCTTCTATCCCACGATGCATAGAAGAAAGCCCCAGTGTTTTAAATTGTTAAACTACAAAACTCCATTTTATTTTGAACAACTTTGCTAAGGATAGTCCAGCCAATAAATCAGTAACAAAAACCATACACCTTAAAAACAGTGTCTTAAGAGGTTTTCTCCTCACCCTCTTGACAGTGTCCTTAAATTTTACCTTGCAAATCATTATGAGTCCAAATGTCTTTTTTCTGGCAATGGACTAGAATAGAACAATAATTTAGGTCCAGAAATTTAACATAAATGTGTTCAAGTGGATACAGACTTCCAGAATTTGGAGGCAGACATAAGAAAGCTTATGTTCCTGCTCTTGAAGTTCAGTCATGAACCTGATTGTTTTTGAGTTGAAATTCACATAACATAAAATTAACCATCTTGAAGCACATGGGTCAAAGGCATTTAGGACAGTCACAAAGCTATGAAAATATCACCTCCATCCACTTCCATGACCCTCATAGGAAACCCAGCACTCAGAGAAGTAGCCTTTTTGATTTATTATTTATATTTCTACTACAATTTCTCTTTGGAAAAGCCTAAGCAAATCTGTTTAAATGACAGCATAAAGATCTGATTTAATTTCTCATGGAATTTGTTGATTCACAAAAAGCAGTAGAAGTTTAAAACTGAATGATCCTTCCCTTCCTTCCCCTGCTCCCTTCCCTCCCTTCTCCTCCCCACCATAATCCCCACTCCCTCCCCCCCTTCCTTCTTCAGTGCTGGGAATTAAACTCAAGGTCTCTCCAATACTATGGAAACAGTCTACCACTGAGCCACACCCTCTGTCCCAAGGCTAGTCTTAATGAAATATGACCAGCCTTGGAAGTCCTAGAGAGAATAAATCCAGTGTCAAAGTAACTCACAATTCTGTCTAGAACCTATTATTATCAGAATACATCTTACCTCAATGGCTGATAGTGCTGAATCTTTTTTCAGTGTGCGTGGGGGGAATAATTGAAAGAGAATTCTTTGCATCTATCAACTAGTGTAGTTTGAAAGATGAAAAATGATGAAATACATTTTTTTTTTTTTAAAAAAAAAAGACTGCCAGTTCCTAAAAGCTGAATGAATGCCTGTTCTGGAGAAGCCAACCTACTGCTCTTTTCAGTACAATTAGCAGTTCTCTTTACTTAGTCCCAATGGCTTAGAGAATAAAAATGCTACAGATAATGGGTGATGACATGGGGCCAGATGATATGAGGAAGCAGAAAAGTGGGGCTGGGCAAGGGGGCTTGACTGAGTGCAACATCACTGGCGGCGTAAGACGCCCACCACTGGGCTCTGTGGAAGCAGGGAGGGTTTTGTTTTAATTTTGAGACACTGTCTTTCTAAGTAACTAGGCTGCCCAGGCTAAACTTGCCATTTTCCTGTCTCAGCCTCCCAGAGTGCTGTGGTTATGACTGTGCTACATTACATTAAGTTCTTAAAGCCAGCCAGGACTGCAAGCCATTATCCACTCTGGTCCTCTCCCCTTGGGCATACTTCAGTCTTCCTCATAATGATGTCTTCCTAAACCATCTCTGCCATCCCGTGTGTGTGTGTGTGTGTGTGTGTGTGTGTGTGAGAGAGAGAGAGAGAGAGAGAGAGAGAGAGAGAGAGAGAGAGAGAGAGAGAGTGTGTGTGTATGTGTGCGAGTGTGTGTGTGTTCGGTGCTGTTCCATTGCTTTATACCAAAGCCAAGCTCAAAGCCCAGAAGACTCTGTATTGTCCAGTCAAACATGGGCTTTCTAATTTCATGCAGGCTGACACGCTGAACAAGATTCAGGGAGCCCAAAAGTTATCAAAGTTTCGGTCATCAGAGGCAACAAGCAAGAGCGTGCTGATTACAGTGCATAACTGAAAGGCTTCAGTACTTAATCAGCACCTGCAATTTCACAAACAGCGCCACTTCCTCTTGGCCCCAGGTCTTAGGACTTTTTTTAAAGTCAGTTTGGAGCATCAGTATAGTCACCTCTCAGTATTCACAGAAGATATGAAATCTGTGATACTCTAGTCCCTTAAATTAAATGGTATAGTATGTACATAAAACCTACTGTATCTTCCCATATACTCCTATCATTTCTAGGATATCTCCCATAATGCAAAAGCTTGTAAACTGTTATGATGCAGGATTATTTAGAGATCAAGAACAAGAGAAAAATTCTGTACCTAGTCAGTGCAAAAGCATTTTTTTCCCAAATATTTTCCATTTGCAGTTGGTCAAATTCATAGGCAGGGAATTCGTGACCATGAAGGATTAACCGTATACAGACAGGGTTAGAGTTTGTCAGAAGAGTTGTATTCGTGCCATTTTCAACCCCAACCATGATTATTGTCTTTATATTTAGTTCAATTAAAATTTCTGTTTTAACAGTCCAGCAATATGGCTTGGGGCTTCTTTCTATAGGAGACATTTTGCTAGACATCTAAGGTGACCAACTATCTTAACATCCTGGGATTCTCCTGGTTTTACTACTGAAAGTCCTATGTCCCAGCAAAGCCCTCAGTCTGAGGCCATGCAGCAGAGCTGTTGCTCTACATTTGCACTTCAGAACCATGGTGTTGGAATGTCTAAGGATGGATAGAAAAGTGAGCTGTAACCAAAACAAACAAACAGAACAAAAAAACCCCTAAAAATCTGCACCCAAAATTCCAGCTATAGTCCACTCCAAAGATGGTTTTCAACAAATAACCCAGTAGTCCACCTTATTCACCAGGCAAGAAATGGTTTTTTTTGTTTTGCAGGGATGACCTATCTATCTAATAAATGGAGAAATTAAACTATGCCTCAAAGTTGGTTATAATAACACCACATGCAGTTCTGAAATATTACATTATTTTACCCCCAATTTCCAAACTTTAGAGCCTAATAAATAACACAAACTGTGACAGGCAGACAAAACAGAATACAACACGAGCCCTACTTTTCTTTGGTCCTATTCAAATACCTTGGCACCTGTGTGAGCCACACAAACTCTCTGGAGTTGGAGAAATGCCAAGAGCAGCTAACTTTCCATACACCACACCTATAGTACCAGAAAGTCAAGCCAAGAAAGCACCATTGGACTTCAACCTGTCCACTTGCTCAACACCAAATACTTCAAGAAGCCCCAAAAGCCTCAGTACCTGGACCTGTAAAACAGAAATTACAGAGCCAAGACCAGAACTTGCTTCTTTTAAGAATGTGAAAACCTGCCCAATTCTGCATAATTGGATGTTACAAGATCCCATGTCTACTTCCTAAAGCCTAACTACCTTTCTGAACACTTAATCACTTTACTTTGCCACAGGCAGAATCATGGCTCCCAACTATGTCCACGTCCTTATCCCCAGCACCTGTGAATGTGTAACCTTATCTGGATCTAGGTACTTTGAAGATTCGATTAAACTGAGGACTTTATGATGAGGAGATTATCCAGGCTTATCCAGGTGTGCCCAACTTTATCACATGGATTCTTAACAACCAGAGAACCTCACTGGCTGAGTTCAGAATGAGGAGATGTGACAACGTATAAAGCATAACAAAACTGCAGTGTTCTGGCTGTGAAAATGGAGGGAGGTGGCCCATAGAAGCTGGAAAAGACAGGGAAGTGGATCTCTCTAGGGCCTTGAAAAGGCAGCTCTGAGTCCAGTAAGATCCCTGTAGAACCAACCCATACAACTGTTCAATGTGTATTGCATCAAGCCACTAAACTGGTCATGTGTCACAGAAGCAATACACAACTAAGATACCTTTCATCACTGCTGTGGTACAAGAGGCTTCCTGATGCCTCAGTAGCCTCTTCAGACCCAACATTTAACCATTGCTTACCACATGTTTAATTTACTTCTCTCTTCAGACTTAAAAAATAAAAAGATTTAGTACTAGAACAAATATGCTTACAGTCCCTAGAAGTACAAAACAATACATCCTTTCACTTGTCCATTTCATTTAGTTGCTTTCTTTCATTTGTTAAGCACTGAGACCACTTATACCCAAAACCACTGAGCATAACCAGAATAAGTAATTCTGCATGAAGGAAAAGTGCTTTTAAGTGACACTGGAAAATTCCAGGTAATCTCCTTAAAGTGGTGTGCTAAGCCACGGTAGTTCTCAATGTCTCTCTGTGGCATTCTGTATGTCACAATGACTAGAAGACACCTTCTTCTAGCCAGCAAAGAGTCCTAAAGGCCACACTAAAAAAACATCCCATCAAAGCATCAGCAACCCCTGCTGAGAAACCCTGGGTTTATCAATTTGAAAAATTTCGGTCCACCAATTAGCATGAAAGAAATCAACACAGACATCAAGGAATATCAGACGCTTAAAAAACAGCTCTTGTTATGGGCCATATTTGCATAGGGATGTCTCAGCCAACACTTGAATGGTATTGTCCTCTTACTTGAGTAATGTGATTATAGGGTATGAGAGGTTATGCATGGCCTTAAAAGTATACACAGAAGAAAGATGTTCTGCTAGTAAGCTCTGGACCACAGACTCTCAACTCAGGCTACATTTTTTTTTTTTTTTTTTTTTTTTTTTGGTGGAACCAGAGATTGAACTCAGGCCCTGTGTTTTCCATGGAAGCGCTTATTCCACTGAGCCATCTCCCCAGCCTCTTTGGGCTACATTTTAAAATCATCTAGGAGCTTTATAAATGACAGGTGTTCAGGGTTCTTCGCTAATGATTCTTCTGGCTCACTGGTCTGGGGAAGGTCTGTTGTGCATTCCTACTTTTCAAAGCAGCCCTGGAGACTGCAACATGTGGCTACCACCTGCCTGGCTGAGAGCATGCCAGGAGCGTGAGGCCACCCGGATCTGAATCCCATCTTCTCTTCTGTTGTTTACAGCTGTGCTATCCCTCCCCATCGCACCTTCTCAAAGAGACATTTGGGAGTTACTCTGGATAGCTGCCTCTTCTCCACTCCTCAAGTCCATCAGCCCTCCCAAATGCAGCCCATCCTCTGTAGGCCCAAGTCCTCCCTCCACCCTATTCCTGCCACCTTTCCATGCATCCTGCTTTGTAAGGAATTATCCTTTCAAAGCAAATCCCCATTCCATGTCCCTTGCTGCCTCCCTCCCAGCAGAAACGCCAGGGTGTCTGGGCACAGATGGCATGCAGGGTCCTTTTCAGAGTCCCAGGCCACTCCTTATCTGCTACTTTCTGGCCACACCCTGCTGCTCTAAATCTCTCAGAGCACTCCAGGCCTTTGGGGCCTCTGGCTCTGACAGTCTTTCTTATGCCTGGAGTCTGCTCTCTCTTCTCTCTCTGGCAGAGGGCACTCTGCACCATGGCTCTCATGCGGCTTTGCCCATGGCATTTCCCTGCCCCACAACTGACAGGCCAGCCCTGTCCTCCTACACCCACAGTAGCTGCTCTGCCCTAGCACAGAGGCCTCATGTTGGGCCATATTTTGCCTCCATGGAGCGGGGCAGCTCTGTGGCCAAGCCTGTGTGTTTGCCATCTTTAGATTTCCAGCATCTGCCCCTGATTCTTTTGTTCATTCATCCAACAGTTTTATTAAATATACAACAAGCACCAGACTTGCTGGCTGCATGCTGGAGGCAAGATCGTTAATAAGTCAGAAACCATGCCTGCTCTCTGAGCTTTCCTTGCCAGAGAGGTAGGTAGATTGCTACACAAACACAAGAAAAGAGAAAGCTAGATCGGCAGGGAGGGCTCGGTAAAGGCTTGTTCCAGGTTGGGTTTGCGCAGTGCCAGTACATTAAAAAACGAACACGTGTCAAAGACAGCTTTCAGAAATTATGGCAGTTTGAAATTGTGACCTGTAATGTTTACATGTAACCATTACAGTCAGATGCAGAGTGTCTTCATTTTATTCTGTCAGCGTGTCACTAATGGATAACCTTATCTGGAGACGTTCAGTTCTGATTTGAGAACCTCACAAACATGAGTCAAGGATGATGGTCCCTCTTACTCTAAGGAAGGTCTGATGTCTAATTAGGGCTTCATAATTGCTACATGAGTGAATAAATTACTATCACCAACAAACTGATGGAAGCCAGTAAACTGACTCAGTTATAAGACGGTTTTACTTTTCATTAGCATTTTCTGCAGCCATTAAACTCTCATGTAAATAAAAATTTGAAACTCAACAATTACATTCAGCCTGTCATACAGTAAAATTCTTGAGTAAGAAGAGAGGTGCATAGGAGTAAAAATACAACATACTGGACCCAAGTTGCTAACTGTTGAAATTGGGTGGTAAGGACACAAGATTTGATTATATTATTGTCTCTGCTTGGGTATAAGCTTGAAGTTCTTCCTCATGAAGTTAAACTGTAGAAGGGAGGTGACGTGGGGAACTTAAATCATTGTAGCGGAAGCTGTGTCTTGGTTGGTGCAGACAGCCAATCTGTCTCAGAGGTTTTTTTTCTTTCCTTTTTTTTTCTTTTTTGCTGAACCAGGGATTGAACTCAGGCCCTTGTACTTGCCAGGGAAGTGCTTATTCCACTGAGCCATCTCCCCTGCCCACCAATCTGTCTCAGGATCACGGTGATCTTTCAAGTCTGCAACCAGATTCCAAGGGCTTTGACTACATTCACAGGTAAAGCTTCCTCCAGAAGAGACCCCACCAGCTCCAGGCTGACCTCTTGGTTGTTGTTATTCTTGTTACTGTTGTTGGGCTTGTCAGGAGAGCAAACTCGCACAGTCTGTGATCAGCCTGCAGGAGCAGGGTTTACCTTCTTTGATCTAATCTGGTCTGGGCTTCTGTCTGGCACAGGCTCTGTCCTTAGTGTCTATAGTGCATTAATCATGTTTGTTGCCATAAGGCTATGATTTGTTAAAGCAGTAGCTTGAAAAGTTTTCCAGCTCAGATTTTTAGAAGATAATTGGAAAATCTGAGTGAAAATCCAGTTTTAACTATCGTTAAAGAGAAAATTCAACAAATTCTTTAAATCCCAAAGCCATGCTAACATTTTTAAAGACTCTGGGAGTGTTTCTCCTCTATGAAACATCACACCCTTAAATGCTTTCATCTATGGAACCTCTTAAGATATATTTGACCCATCTTGAAGTTCTTGTTAAAGTCAGTCTGAAAAGAAAATATTCAGAATTCTTACCTCTTCAGTTTCCAAAGCCTGAGGCTCACTGGCAGATCTGGCTGTTGAGAAAGCAGAAGGAAAAAATTATGTTTTAAGGAAACAAAAAAATAACAGAATACATTGGAGCCAGTGAAGGCTCTGTCACCCAGGCTGGGGGTAATAGTGGTATAGTTCTAAGGGCAGAGGTCTTACCAGTTCTCATGTGGGAGTCCAGAAACATTTTGTGAACTCCTCTTTTCTTAAGAAATAGATACAGTATACGAACTAGGAGTCCATTTCTTTGTGAAATTCGCTAGCTTGCAAGAACACAGAACTCACATAGGTTGAGAGTGGGTGTGATGGCACATGCCTATAATCCCAGCACTTGGGAAGCTGAAAATAGGAGGATTACTACAAGTCCCGATCTGTGTAGTGAGACCCTATAAACCCTGTAGACCCTACACTAAACACACAAAAATAGAACTCACATAAGCTGCAGAGTGATTTAGGGGATACAGAGTTCTCAGTGACAGAGATCCCCGGTTCTGTGAGAGGAATGAGAATGGGCTTTCCTGCTGACCTAACCTGATTTGTCTCTCGGGATCAAAGCTGCAGAAATGGCAATGCTTGGTCCACGTGTTGGGGATGGAGGTGGAATTCCACACAGTTTGTGTGGCTCAGGCAGAGCAGGACAAGTTACTGGTTAGCAAACATAACTGTAGCACCCGAGGCATCTGCAGGCTGTTTAGAGATGGAAAGGCATTCATGCTCCAGCCACGGAGGCCTGCGGCAGGTGGCGAGCAGCTGGCTGAGCCTCCCTCGTGCCCATGGTGCCTTCGATCTGAGGCTGGAAGGCTCCTACACAGAGGGCCTTCTTTTCTCTTAGTATGCCCGGCCCCAAAGCCTCTGGGGCCACTGCATCATTCTTATTTTGTTCTGAAACAAGATCAAGAGTTGTCTGATCATGGGTAGAAATTGAATTCCCATTGGGTCCCAGAACCTGATGCATACCAGCATCTCTGGAAATCTCACACTGCTCGAGGCTGGCAGGCATGTTGCAATCTAGACCCAAAGAACCGTATTCCCAGACTACCCTACCAGCTCATGTGTTTTAAAACAACTCAAGTTATTTAAAAAACCATTATGTCATGATTAATGGCAGCAAAGGAAAAGAAAACAAGCCCAAGGCAAAAAAACAACCTATTTTCAGAGAATAAACCCTGGGGATAACAAAACAAGCCTGCGCAAGGGTGCCAGATGCCAGGACTCATGTATATCATGCCTCTCAGCGCCACGTGGCACAGCCTCTCTGCAAAGAAGTTTGGTAAAAAGGCTCAGCTAGGTTACCATCCTTTATGGTGGTGATACCAGTCCTTGACTTGGACAATAACAGCAGCAAGAAGGAGACAAAGAAACCGATTGTCAAAACACAGCCTCCTAAAACAGAAAAGGCGGAAGAGAAAAAAAATGCTATGTATATATCCTCAAGATAGCTAGGATAACTGTGGTGCTAATTTGTACTAGTCCATGCCGGGCGTGGTGGCGCATGCCTGTAATCCTAGCACTCAGGAGGCTGAGGCAGGAGGATTGTTATGAGTTCGAGACCAGCCTGAGCTACAAAGTGAGCTTAAGGCCAGCCTGAACTGCATAGGGAGACCCTGTCTCAAAAAGACAAAAAAAAAAAAAAAAAAAAAAAAAAAAAAAAAAAAAAAAAAAAAAAAAAAAAA
>PVKA01031051.1:0-26679 GCA_004027165.1 Ctenomys sociabilis
CCATCCATCCATCCATCCATCCATCCATCCATCCATCCATCCATCCATCCATCCATCCATCCACCCATCCACTCATCCTTTTATCCACTCACTTTTGTACTTCCAGGAAAATGAACCAGTATGTTTGGAGGGCTTGCAGTCATATCTGTGGTTTCACTGTATCATAAAACAGAAGTTCTATTCAGAAGGCTGAGCAGAAACAACTTCAGGTTCCTGGTGGAGTTTTACCATTGCTGGCACAGCCTCTCTTTTTATTCTTCATCTCTGGGGCCTTCACATAGACAGTGTCACTTCCATCCTCCACAAATTGATTTTGCCTAGAGTTAATATATTTTAACATGGGTGCAGCAGAGTGGCTAATAGATCCATAAAACCAGACTTCTTATGGATTTGAAAATTGAGTAACTGCCCAAGAAAGAAGGCCTAAAATTAATGTATACTAGGTGCTGCATGGGTGGTGGGAGTGGGCGACCCCAACCTCTGGATATCTCTGGTGGTCTGCTCCCTTCCCTTCTGGGGCCTGTGCCACCTTCACAGCATGGGATGTGGGCTACTCTCAGGTGTGGGTAGCCTTAAATTCTGTCCCAGCTGTAGGACTTCGTAGAGAAGCACAGATGTGCAGAAGACATGGGTCTTGTGGAGACCCCATGTGACCTGTTGGAGCTGGCCTTAGGCTTTGCTGTTGTTCTTGCCCCAGTCCAGCTCCCACTGCACTCCACCTCCCAAATAAACAACTGTCCCCATCTCCTCCCCTTTCCTCCTTGTGCTCACCAGGACCTGGCAGTCACTGTGCGGCCCCCTCCCCCACCCAGCAGCTCATCCTCTTTCCAGGTGTGGAGATCAGCTGCGCAGCAGGCTTCTCTCTGCTCCCTCAGTCATGTTGTCCAGTCCCTTCCTTACTTAGCCCGTTTCTTTTCTTAGTGCATGTTTGTGCTCTATGATGAATATCCTTATTGTGGTGAGTTGGTACATCTGCATATAACATTTTAATCCTTTTTATGCCACCCCCATTATGGCTTGCATCTAGACATGGTCATAGGGGAGGCCTTTCAAAGGTGGCTGAATGGAGTGTGTAGTGCTGGGATCGAGCACGCATGTTTTTTATTTGTGAGCTGGTGATAGCTCCCACCTTCAGCGGTGGCTCAAGCTCAACAGTTCTCTTCTTACCATGATGAGGTGCTTGTTGCTGCTAGGATGCCTGGACACTGGAAGGTGGCGATGAGTAGTGGAGTGAGTGGGGAATGAGCCCAGATTGACTGGCACCTTCCAGGCCTCTGAGATCTGAGATCTGAGGACGTCAATGCGCCACCACCTGGCACTTACGATGCCCCAGGCATGGCCAAGAGCTCTGAACGCTGAGGGCCGTACTCTTTTGCCCCTACAGCAATGTTACTGTCATCATCCTCATTTCACAAGTGAGAAGTGGGGGCAAAAGCACTAAAGTGGCTTGGCCAAGTTGCCTGCCATGAGTGGTCCCCTAGCGTGGCCTGAGTGCTGCACTCCAGGCCTCTGCTCCAGGCCTCCTCCCCCCCACGGCCACCTGCCACTGCCTGCACCTGGCCATGTGTGCCACTCAGTCTGTCTCCTTCTCCTGGAGGGGAAGAGCTTAGGAGGGCGGCACACGTGTACATGTGGAGCTGTGGTCACTGCTGCAGTTCCTCTCCCTGTCAGACATATGCAAGGACCAATCACAATGCGTAGGGATTGTTTAGAAATTAAAGAGTATTACAGACACATTGCCAGTAATACCTGCAAACCCCCCCTTTACCTGCGAACACGCTCATCTTGTCATTTTTTTCCACTTTCTGAAGCAGCTCTGGAAGGCCTCTTTCATGCATGTCTTCATGAGAAAGGATAAAAATGAGGCCAAGGCTCCTTCCTGCTGTCACCTGTTCATGCTTGCAGAGCCAAGCATGAAAATTTAAGGTCCTCACGGACCTTATCCACCAGATTGGTCAGCACGCAACTTGTGCTTTTTTTCCCCACATCAAAATGACCACAAAATGGAAACATTGTTCACGCATTTTGTTTTTTAGTACATGTTTGTGCTGCATGACAAATGTCCTTATCATGGTGAGTTGGTACATGGGCGTATAACATCTTAATCCTTTTCATGTCACCCCCATTATGGCTTGTATCTAGATGTGGTCATAGGGGAGGCCTTTCAAAGGTGGCTGGGATCGAGGGTGTGTGGTTACTAGATTAGTCCACTGATTAATTTAACACAGTTCTGGATAAGAGGAAAGGTGCCCCCCCTGGGTGTGAGGACTGCCCACCCGCAGGGCGGGTTGTGTGGATAAAATCTAAGGGACAGCAAGAGGCCTGCTGCTGTCGCTTGGCGCATGCTGCTTGCTGCTTTTACTGCCTTCTGCCCACCGTGAGCTGCTTCTCCCCTGCGATGCCCCTCTGCAAAGCTCCCCTGCCTCAGAGCCAGCTGACTCTGAGACCTCTGTAATCTGGGCACTGAAATTAACCATGCCTTCTGTAACTTTAGGTGCTGGTTTTTTTTTTTTTTTCTTTCAACAATGAGGAAAAATAACTAAAACACCCTCTGTCCATTTCTAGATCCCCTTTTCTTTTTGAAAAGTTCTATCTCATTTTGTGTTATCTTTGTCTTTATACCTTGTGTTTTTTATTCAAGAGAAAACATGCAATACTTAGGCTTGTTTATCTGCTTTATTTCACTTCCTATTATGGCCTCAATGTGGATCCATTTTCTCAGCTATGACTCAAATTTGTCCTCTTTGTGGCTGTGTGGGGCTCTACTGTGCTTATACTGCATTTGTTAATCTGTTCATCTGTAGATAGACACATTAGCAGTTTCTAAGATTTAGCTGCTATGACATGTGTCACTCTAAGCACTAGGTATTGATCCTGGACACTGGGGCACTCATGACAGAACAGTTGAAGGCATCCATGAAACAGGATTTCCTGAACTGTTGTAGAAAGTGACAAGGACCATAAGTGTATTTGCATCAGGGGGAGTATTTTGAGGGGATTTGTGGCAATGGATCTTTACGTGTAGTAGTTTTTTTTTTTTTTTTATTTAAATGTTCACCGTACAGTTAGATCACTCTATCTGTGTCTGTCTGTTGGCTGTAGGCCCGCTATATGTGGATTGTTAGGAAGAGACTTACTTCATGCTGACTTTGCAAGAGGCAGAAGTGGGGTTGTAGCCACACATGTAAAATGCAGTGGTAATGAAGGCAGTTGTTCAGATAATTCCAAAGATTACTCTTCAGGGAGGACTCAGGGGTTTGGGTCTATCTGACTGCAGTAAGAAGAAAGCTATTCACCCAAACAGAGGCCTGTGTGCCGCTTCCACTGTGTGGGCTCCAGGACACTGACTGGGTCAGTGTCTGGGTTCTGAGTGTGGCACAGGCCCCTGAGTCTTCTTGATTTTTCTCCCTGTCCTGAGCTGCACAGATCTGGTATCTGTCTTATTCTCTAGCTCTCTCAGAGCCACATTTTAGTGTTCCTGTTCTCCTGAGTTTCTCCTGTTTGCTCTTAGGGGCTTTGTGTCTCGGCGAGGCTGTGAGCCTCGTGAAGACATGTGTCCCAGGGTCTCAGCTGGCCAGGCCTCCCCCGAACCAGCTGGCTGGATGACCGAGGGACCTATGGCTGGGCATGGTTGGAATCCACAGATGCTGGCTCCACAGGACCGTTCTGGCTTAGTGGGGCTTTCATGCAGCCTGCAGAGCCCCTGCTACAATGGACCTGGGTTGGGTCTCAGCACCATGCCCACTCGCAGGGCTTCAGATGGCCCAGTGATAGCTCCAAGTACCTCTGTCCTAATCTTCAAGCCCTGGCTCCGTGCTGACCCTAAGATGAGACATCAAGGTCTCTGATAGGGTGAAGTGGAGATCAGCCTCCCTCCCACACCCTGGGCTCAGCCAGGCCTTGGCAGGCCTAGTGGCAGGCCACTTCCGGTACTTTGAATAACACGTCTCCTTGGATTGGTTCCTGTTGCAAGCAGGGAGTGACAGGAAACTCCAGCATTCATTACTCCAGGTGGTAGGCCTCAAGCAGAAGCTCCAAGTCACATCCGTCTTCAAGGACATTGTTTTTTTTCAGCAGCAATTCACAAGGCCACCACAATGTGTGAGAGGCTGTGAGGTTGCGGGCAAACAGCGGAACATCACTTTCGGCTGGCTGGCAAGCACACGCCGCCTGTGAGCTATTCTGAGTGTGACTGTCACAGAGATACCAGCAAAATCAGCGCTGGGCCTGGCAATGTGAGCCCCTCCCAGGAGCTGCTGGGAAAGAGCCCAGGAGGAATTCAAGGCTTGGAAAGAAGCGAGAGCTGGCAAAGCTTGCGGATCTGCTCCGATCTTAGTCTTGCTGGGGCGTAGTGGAGGGTGGGTGGCCTCTGGAGACCAGCAGCCCTCGGGAAGGCCATGGGTCCTGCAGCAGGGTGGTCCTCTGGCTTGTCCTTTTTTTTTCTTTTTCAATTCTTTTATAAAATTCTTGTTATCGATTATACAGATTAATGAGTTTTACTAGATTCCTGCCTGCGCATGACGCAGCTTCATCATCTTCACTGTCTACCACTGCCCCTGTCCTGCCCTATTCCCTCATTTCATGATTTTTGGATGTTTTAATGCAGTATATATAAAGAGATTTTCAAGATCAAATCCTAAAGGCAAAGAGAAGGTGGGTGGAGTCCTAAACTCTGGAATGAAGATGTTTCCAGAAAGATTCTGAGTTTCCTCTGCCCCTGACTTTCCTCTTCCATGAAAGAAAACCAGGGCGGGGACGGGCCCTGCCCCAGGATCCAGACCTGCCAGAGCGCACCCACTCAGGCTCCCCGGACAGCCACTCCCAGACCTGCACCAGTGCAGGTGGCGCCCCTCCGTGCTTGCTCGTGTTTGTGCAGCGGGAACCCTGGGCTTGAGCTGTGCTAACACCAGGTGCTCCCGGCTCTCAGCAGGATTCCCTGCTTTTGAACAGCACTAAAAGCAGCCTCTGAATGTGAGAATGGGTCAGATCAAAACAGCAGTGCACCTTCCTCCCCAGAGATGTTTTTCTACATCTGTGATTTCTTTCTTTTTTCTTTTTCCCTGTATTTAGGACAAGGTCTACAGGGTGTCCAGGGTCTCACTACTAGATCAGACTCGCAGTGATCCGCCTGTTTACAGCCTCTCAAGTGCTGGGATTACAGGTGCATGCCACCAACCACCACGCCCAGTCTCAATTGCCAACTCAATGAACCCTGAGGGCGTGGCCAGCACAGCAGTTCCTGGAAGGCTCTGCCTAAGTAGGTGCTTTAGTTGGCTGAGCTATCAGGTGTGCTTTCAGACCTCAGAGGAAAATCAGAATTGAGTCCTGTGCTTTCACGTCCTAGACTCTGACTCATTTGTTCAGGCTATAGAAAGTCAGAAACAGAGAAAGCAGTAGCAGGACATAAAATATTAACATTGTATCCATACTGAGGTGTCATAAGCAACAGTCAGCATGTTTTAGACCATCAAGAGCACAACCAGCTCGTGTAGCTAATGGCGGGGCTGATTCTTTGTTCTCCCGTGGACCAGGAGCCTCTCCAGCGGTGTCCTCCCCTGATCCTTCTCTCAGATCATCTCAGCTACACGGAAAGCATCTCAGCTGCTCTGGAAGGAGCCGTGTCTTCTACTTCCTGCTGGGAAATATCTTTGTGGTTTTCAGATTACAGAACAGCTATACACAGCTGGGCATGGTGGTGCATGGTGTAATCCCCGGCACCCTGGCGGTGAGGCAGGAGGACTGCTGCAAGTTCGAGGTCAGCCTGGGCTACAAAGTGAGTTTAATGGCAGCCTGAGCTATACAGTAAGACCCTGTCTTCACTGCCCCCCAAGAAAAACTACACACATGCTCATGATAAAAAAATTAAATGAAGCAGAAATGAGTGACAAAACCCACACATGTCATGGTCTTTCCTTTATAACTTGACATTCATCTGCCCAGGCTGAAGGTAAGTGTATTCATATGTACATGTTTATTATCACCTTTAACGTTAATATTGTACATAGACTATCATTTTATTTCTTTTTTATTTTTATTTTTAATGTCTTTTTGAGACAAGGTCTCAACATGCAGTTCAGGATGGCCTTAAGCTCCTGAACTTTGTAGCTCAAGCTGGTCTTGAACTCACAACAATCCTCCTGCCTCAGCCTCCCAAGTGCTGGGATTACAGGCATGCGCCACCACCCCCGGCAGGAATATCATTTTAAATCTCTTGTTCTTTTCACTTAACCATGTGTGTTTAGCACATTTCTAGGAATGTGTGATGTTTTGGGGTAGCAGAAATCGGGTCCCAAAAGGATTCATGAGGAGCACTACACTGCAGTTTATCAATCCAAGTGCAGTCATGAAACAGTCGTTTCAAAGATTATGTGGCTTTGTGGAAAACAGGAGTCTGTGGCTGAATGACAGGATTTTCAAGTGCCTCATCTAGCGAGAAGGGAGTATTACTCTGCCATGAAGAAGAATATGCTTGAGTCATTTGTAGGAAAATGCATGTACCGGAAGACCACACTGCTAAATCAGATGCAAGAACTTAAATATCGCTTAACTTCTCCATATGAGAAGCGCAAAGTATACATGATAACAACATGAAAGAGAAGCAATAGGAGTCAAGGAGGCAGAGCGTGTGTAAGTGGGAAGGGACCCAAGTGGTGGGGGAGGGGGCAGGGAGATGAAAAGAATGGAGCTGAAATAAGGTCATATCCCTACGCCTCAAGAGGTGCACTGATGAAAACAATTAAAAAAATAAAATGAGCCCTAAGTCCTAATGGTAAGAGGGTGATTTGGATGCAATGAGGGCTGCCCGGGTCACCGGGATTTGGGAGCAGATCTGGACAGTTTTCTGGGCAGCCTCCCCCAGTGGCTTCCGACAGACCACTCTCCGTGCCTTTCCCAGGGCCGCTGTAACGAATCCCTTCCCTTCAGCAGCTAAAGGACTTAGCACTGTCCTGTGAGGTTCTAGTCCTGGATATCGGAGGCTGAGAGTGGCTGCGCTTTCATCTGTCCAGGTCTCCATGCGCCCGGTAACCTCTGTAAGCTTCTCAGGGGTCGCGGGGCTCATGGCCCCCTTTCTGTCCTCCAGGGTACAGGTCCTGGCTCCTCCGCTGTCTCCAAGAACACATTTTACTGTGACAGTGCCTCCCTCGGACACTGTAAGGGCTGTAACTACATCGTGCCCTCCGATAATCCGGGGCAATACCCCCCTACCAAGGATGGCTGTTGAGCAACTGTGTAAACCCTAGTGCTGCCTCCGGTTGACAGGTCACGGAGGTCAGCCTGGCAGCTTTAGGGCGGGAGACACGATAGCCCGCCCAGCCTGCCCCTGGCGTCTCTGAGGATGCTTCTGAGAGGCCAAAAGGCATAGCTCCTGCCACAGGGCTCTTTCCACCTGCAGGTTTCCACCCGAGGGTAGCTGAGGTTCTGGGTGTCTTTGGGCAGGGTGACCCTGGCTGGCTCTGCATACAGCACGCTTCTGCTTTGTCCCAGCTCCAGGCAATAGGAGAGCCTGTGAAGGCATCAGGAAGCTGGTTAGGTGCCCCCTACAGGCTTGGAGGACATCTGTGCCAGGTATTGGGCTGGGAAGTCTGAGACCTCCACGTGGCTCCTGGATGAAGCACAAAGCAGGCTTCTGCCCACGAGTCCTGCCTCACCGCTTCCAGGACACCAGCCACACAGCTCAGTGCTGTTCCTGTCCCCCACTTGGTTGATGACATTTTGTGAAGATCTCGTGCGTGCGTGCGTGCGTGCGTGTGTGTGTTTGTGTGTGTGTGTGTTTGTGTGTGTGTTGTGTACACATCCCCTGTCAGTTCTAAACAATGGGTGGTGGAACCTGTGGGCGAAAGTCTTCTACTCAGCCTTGCAGGAAATAGAGACAGGGGCTCGAGACACTTGCCTGGTGCCATGGTATTGTGCCCGCCTCCTGGCGTGACTCAGCTCTGGGTTTATCCCTGTGCTTCGAAGATGTGTGTGCTCAGTTGTAAATAAGGATGGTTCCCTGACTTGGTGAAGCAAAGATGGAAATGAGGTCCTCACAGAACCTCTGAGGCAGCTGGCCGGCCACCAGGGAGGCCCCAGGGTAGGTCCCCATCCTGGGTACCTGCACACCTGACAGGGAAGCTGCTCTTGGACCAGTGGTCCCTCCAGGTCCTCTGGACCTGCCACTCCAGCACACTGGCCCTGTCCCTTGCCCTGTGTACCAGCCTGGCCTCCTGCTGGGCTCGGCTCCTCTGTGCTCATGGAGCACGAGGAAGCTCCCATTGGGAAGCTCAGCTCCTGTCACTCTTGTCTCATTTGATTTTCAGAAAAACAGGAAAATTCAATGCTGGAAATGTTTCCTGTGAAAATACAAAGCCCTCTCTTAAAATGGACTTTTGATAGCTGTCATTAAAAGGAAATAGACACAGTAAAAACAAAAAGAACAACAACAACAACAAAAAAAACAAGAAACAAAAAAACAAAACCTGGAAGCTCATGATAGGAAAATTACTTGATTTCCTCTACTTTGTCACTAGTTAAAAAAAAAAAAAAATCACTCCAAGATCTTTTCTGCCTGGGCCATGTGTGACCATGGAGTGTGCATCCCCAAGTCCCAGCCTGTCTTCCAGTGTAATATACACAGCCATGCTTCTTTTTAGTTTTCTTTCACAGCCATGCTTCTACTGAGCGGTGTCAGCACACACCAGGAAAATACTTACTAAGGCCAAAGACTTCAGATGAAAGACCTGACCGCAGTGGAAGCAATTATTTACCAGTCTTGAGTCAGGTCGGTGAATTCTTGTGTGTTGCCCGTGACAGCTCCCTGCCACCCCCTTCTTCCTCTCCTCCTCCCTCCTTGTCCTCCCAGGCTCCGCAGCCCATAAATCCCGACCAGCTCTGCCCTATGGAAAGGCAGCCAGACCTCTGGGGAGTTCCTGGAGTGCAGCCTGCCTCTCTCTCTCTGACTCCTCTTCCTGCTGCCTTCACTTTCCTTCTGTATCCCCAGGGGCATCTCCTCTGCACCCCCTCCACAGGCTCCTTCCTCTAAGAGGAACCTCCACCTGGTGGGTGTGATATTTGCTGGGAGTTGGAGACACATTGCCCTGGATGGGTGTCCCCCTCTGAGTCCATACAGAGACCTGAATTTCACTGTCACCAGGGTCCTTTGTTGTATGTGCATTCATTTTGTGCAGTTTTAAAGAACATTCCACACAAGCATGGGAGCTAGAAGCTTGGGTAGAGAAGTCCTGCAGAAGGAGGTGTGGGCAGAGGAGTGTGGGGACACATGAGCACTTGACTATGTGTCTGTGTGCGTGGGTGATTGCACTGCCTGTTTGAGCATGTGGGCATCTCTGTGTGCACTTGCATATTACTTGCATGTGTATACATGTGTGTGTAATATACTTGTGTGCACTTGAGTTATGCATGGTATTTGCATCATATTTGTGAGGGAATACCTATTCTCCTTTTCCCTGGGGTGTAGGGAACACAGGCTTTGAGGCTGTGAGCAGTGTAATTTGTTCTCTGTGTTCCCAGTAGGTGCTGCCCCTTGCAGTGCAGAGCTATTCAGGGCACCTAAGAAGGGAGCCCTGCTAGGCACTATTGAGCACAGCAGGGCCTGGGAACCAACACGGCCATGTCCAGGGGTGTGTAGCACAGTGCCGCTGGCTCTGAGGGCACCTGCTCACAGCGTGGCTTGCAGGGTGGTGGAGATGAACATGTGATGGGGATTTGACAAAGGAAACACCCAACCCCAAGCTGGAGGAATGCACCTGGGGGATGCAGGCTCTCATTTTTTGTCTTGGGAGTTGGGTCTGCTTCATTTCTTCCATCTGAGGGAAAGAGTTTATACACAGAAAAAATAGCTCAAAGTACAGATCTATGTGTGCATGTGTGTGTGTGTGAATGAGAGAGTACATTTCCATGTATGTACAGATGTGTATAGGCATAAAGGCACTTGATTGTGTGTGGATGTTTGCACTGCATATTTGAGCATATGTGTATCTATGTGCATGTGCATATTACTTGCATGTATACATATGTGTATATACATGTGTACACTTGAGTGTGTGCATGGCTACTTGGATCTTGTTTATGGGTGCATACCTATGTGTGTGTGCATGCACCAATGTGTGTTTGGATGCTTGCATGCGTCATGTGTGTATGAGCATTTGTGCACTTGATTGTGTGTCTGTGAGCTTGGGTATGTACATCACATGTTTGTATGTATGCACTTCTGTGAGTGCACATGTGAATACACACAACTATGTATGTGTGTTTGTGTATGTATGCATGCATGTGTATATGTGTATTTGAGTGTGTGCCTGCATTGTGTTTGTATGTACAAGCCTCTGCTTATGTGCATATATGCACACAAGTGCATATACCTCTGCGTGTGGGAGGAAGATGTTTGTAGAACATAGGTAGAAGCCAGGTGGGGCACTGGATCTAGAGCAGGAGTCTGAAGCTGTGTGAAGCCTGGCAGGTCGATGGGCCACCTGGGGAGGACAGGGCTCCTGCTGGTGGAGGCCCCAGGGTCGGGTGGCACAGAAGGGTGCTTTGAGATGAGTATGTCAGGGTAGGAGGGCAGAATGACTGAGCACGAGAACTCCGGTTAACAGTGGGTAGGAGACTGTGGGGCCTGAAGCAGAGCTGACAGGCAGGGCCAGGGAGGGTGCAGCCAAGGAGCCTCTCCAGGAGTCCACTCAGGGCTGCCCTTCAATGGCCAGGTAATACCTGCTGAGTTCCTGCTGTATGTACCATGCTATGCGGGGCCATCTCCTTGATGGTCTGACCCTGACACAGCATGCACTCAAATGTGCTTAACACGTGTGCTTCCAGAGGACTCCCCGGGCATGCTACATCACACGCCCACTGTGCCCGTCCATGCCTGGGTGAGCAGCTTCTCAGTTCTCCCTTGTTCCCTCAGCTCTGTGTCATAGCTCGGTAGTGCATGTGCCTAACACCATGCGGTACTCCAAGTCCCCACCTTGCCGAGACACGTGCAGACATGTAGTTGTTATAGCTAAAGGCTAAAAGGTGGCAAGGTCTGTGTGTCTGCTTGTGGGTGCCTATGCACGGGCAGCAGCAAGGCCAGAAGAAGGCATAGAAGAAGCTCCGTGGTGTCCTAGAAGGACAGAGAAAGTTGGGGCGGTCCCAAGAGCTCAGGAGCGTCTGCTGGGGAAGTCACTGCAGAACAGGGGATGAACACATGACAGAGTGGGGTTCTGCTCTGGGCTCTGTGGAAGCCCACATTTGCTGGTCTTCTGCATCCTCACTCTGAGTTGCTGGCACTGAGCTGAGAACACACCCTTGACATGGTCTCCATCTGCTGTGGAGATGGGGCATTAGTTATGCTCCTGACAGTGTTGAAAGAATAGATGAATAGATAAATAAACAATGCAAGTTAATGGCTGGTGTTCACAACTGTTTGACGTTTGGAAACATGTTTGCAAATTTCTTTAATAATCTTTTCAAAGAGGCGTGTCATCTCTGTCTCCTCTGTTTGACTGTGGGTCCTGCCCTGCTTTACCTATACCATACAGTGGGAATGGTTGTCCACTTCCTCAGCCCAGGCTTTAAGAACCCGGTGGCTTCAACCCTCTGTCTCTCGGGACACATAGTATGGGAGTTGGGCCAGCATTTTGTGAGGAAGGTCAGAGCATCCTCCGCAGGACCAGTTGCTGCTGCCACCACCTGCCAGCTCTGTGAATGCGCCATCTTGGAAATGGCCCAGCTGAGCTGACCCAGCTGTCACCCTGTGGACTGATCCCACTTCCCTGTTGAGCCCTCCTTGTACAATAGTGAACAAAGGAAGTGCTGTTGCTGTTTTAAGTCCCCAAGCTTTGGAGAGTTGTTAAGTAGCCCTGGAGACCTGAGCTCATAGGCACATGATTACTGCCTGAGGGGCTCTCTGAGGTGCAGGTATTTTCAGGTGTCTTGTTTTTGTAGGAAAGGTTGCATGGCGTTGGTGATCAGAGATGGCTCCAGGTTAGAACCCCAGTCTCTTAGGAGGTCACCAGATTCATTGCTGCCTTCAGAAGTGACTGCAAACACACAAGATCTGGTGAGAGCCATCGTTCCAGGTGACAGACCCCAGAGGACCTCAGGATGGGAGAGAAACTGCCTTTCATTAGGTTTAGACCCCACTGGGAAATAACTTGCATGCACTACCTTGCCACAAAAGGAAACAACAATAAAAATATTTTAACAAAAGTGACTTGGAGACAGAATTAAAAAACCAAAAAAAATCCTTCCAAAAACTGAAGGGATCTTCAAGCAGGGCAGATCCTAAGATGGTGTGCCACTTTTTTTTTCGCCATTTTCCATTTAAGTAGGGCATTACAAGAGCTATTGGTTTTGGTGACCATGGGCTATACTGTCCTACCCATGGACCAGCTGCTGGAGGGCCTGTTGGTGGCTGCTGCGGAGTGGGCCGCATCCAGGGTGGGCTGGGCCCTCTCCAGCTGTGGCGTACCACCTCTTGTGCTGCCTTCAGGCCGGAGGGTGGAACAGACAGGGTTGGAGTCAGCTGGCTGGTCATGGTAAACCTTGCAGCCCTGCAGTGGCCCTGGCAGGCTGGACCCTCTGCATGTCCGCACTCAGCTCTCTGAGTTTGTCTTCCCTAGCTGGGTCAAGATGATTAGCGTAGCGTGGGCTCAGTGCACTATGTCAGATCACAGCACGGGAAGAGGCGTGGCTTCCTGCCACGGGCTGCTGCAGCTCAGAAGCTCGGATACTCACTGAGCACTGTGCTCACCATCTTCCTGAGGCGGGGCCTGTGGAGCAGAAAGTCCCGCTGTGCGCCTCTCCCTTAGGAGGATGTATGCGTGACAGTGCCAGTTTCCAACTGCCCTTGTCTCCCCAGTGAGCATCTGTTCTTGGGGGATTGCTGTGAGAGGGGAACTCTGCGGGGAAAGCTTGAGAGGATTCACCTGGTGTAATTCAGCACACGGGGAAGAAATGCACGGCTCCCAGTGGGGGGACCTTAGGGACACCGGTGCTAGCTTGCACGTGGTGGCTATCAGGCCGAAAAGGCCACCTTCTCATGTCTGAAACTCCAAGATTAATGGGTTTCTGTGCTGTACAACTTCTTAGTACCTTTACAATCCAATGCAAGTTTCCGAAAAGCATACTGTATTCACATGGCCCCAAAGCTCCATGATTAATTTCTGAGAGAAGCTTGGAAGGCTGGGACCTTATTCAGTATTAGCTGGAAACTCTGGTCTCTGAGTTTGAACGTATTAAGAAAACTTGAGAAAAGGTTAAGTTTATTTTTAGCTTCTCTTTGATTTTTCTGTGGTTCTCCTCATTGCTGTCAGGAGGCTTCTGCAAACTTCCTTCCATGCCACCAAGACATAAGTAAGTACCGCTTCCCCTCTGTTTAGGGCTTTGCCTCCACTGGTGTCACGGTTGATTGGCTTTATCAGCTTGAGAAGTTCAGTTAAGAGAGGTTTAACTAAGTTGGCTGAGCAATTCTACACCCTCGCGGACTACCCTGGGGCCACTTGTTGCCTAACAATATAGAGGGGAAATGAGGGAGGACAGATCTGCTGTGTTCTTTGGAGGAGGCCTGTCTTTGCTTTAGCTTAGATGTCATCTCCTGGCTTCCAGGGCAGACTCTTGGCTTCCACCTCAGACCCATCGGCCTCCTGATACAGGATTGAACGGAACACTTCAGTCTCCAGCGTGCAGACACTGCATGCACGCTTCCTCATCCGACTCTGAGGCTGACTTCTGAGGGCTGGCCTTGTAATTTCTTATCCATTTGTACATCTTGTGTTATATCTGCTTCCCTAGTAAATCCAAGGAAGGCTGCAATCTGATTTACTTGTTCCTCCATTGATCCCTTTATTTTTATTTTTTAGTAATTCCTTTCTGGGCCACGGAAATGGCTTAGTGGAATAAGTGCTTCCCTGGCAAGCACAAGGGCCTGAGTTCAATCCTGGGTTCCACCAAAAAAAAAGAAATTCCTTTTTTATGTTTTTAGTGCAGGGTCTACAGGGTCTCACTACACAGATCGAACTCATAGTGATTCTCCCGTTTTCAGCCTCCAAAGTGCTGGGATTACAGGCATGCCTCACCACTCCATCTCCATTACTGTCTCAGCACACCCAGGGCTGGGCTGGCATGGGCCATGGTGCCAGGGATTGAACCCTGGTCTCTGTGCTTTTCCTAAGCAGGCACTTTAGTCCACTGAGCTATCTGGCTGGTCCTGTTGGTCCCTTTATAAAAACATTTTCTTCTGGAGCTCATTGCCTTAGAGTGTGGCTCTGCCAATCAATCTGTAAGTTGAAGCACATGTCTACAGGCACTGTGAAAGTGAGCTTAAGTATCTCTGTTTCCATGCCTGTCTCCCATTCACACACCTGCAATGCCAACTGCACCTCTTCTCATTTGTGGACAGAAGGACTCAGGAATCTGTGTCTCATCTTTTAAGTACGGTCACTCACTCTTCCTACTAGGGGCCAGAGTATAAGTAACTTCTAGATGCATGGTCTCTCCTGCAAGCACTCAGCTCTGCTATTGCACTATGAAGGAGACACAAACCACAGACAGATGGGGTGGTGGAGGCCATATTTGGCCCTTGTTGTGGTGCCTAGGTATCCCCCCCAAAAGCCTCATGCAGTTGTGGGGGAAGCTTGGCCTCTGGAGTTTGTGATGGATTTCTTGATCCAAAGCTAGGATTGCAGGCATGAGTGCTGCGCCCTGATCCTGGATTGGGTAATTTGCATTTCAGCATAAGGAAGGGAGAGAGGGCAGCTAGCTGCCTGAGCTGCTGCTGCTCCCTCTGCTCTCTCTCCCTTTGCTGTGGCTATGAAGGGTTGCTCTCTGCCATGTGTCACTCTGCCTTGGAGCCAAGTGAGTATGCACTGAAACCTCCACTAACTATGAGCTAAATAAATCTATCCTTCCTTCATTTTGGGTGTTGGGTACCTGTCCCAGCAATGAGAGAAGAGTAACTGAGACAATCCTCAATCCACACTTTACCAAATCCTGATTTAGGAAGTATCAGAGCTTCCCTTGGAGCACTTGAGCATTCGGCAAATTATCTCCCCAGCCAATTCTACATACAAAGCTCAATTTACAGTTCATTTCATTTTCCAAGAGTAGATTCTGTCCATGAGCTGAAACTCCAATGCAGTGGATTTGACTCTTGGCTGGCTGAGGCCCAGTGGCCCTGATATTTAGAGCTGTCAGTCAATGGCATGGGACATTTGGGAGTCAATGCATGAGTGAGTTCTCTGATATTAAGGTTCACCAAGGAATGACTCGAGGTTATTTTCTTCTGGAAATTACAGGTGGGCTCTGATGGATTCTAAAGGAAGTTCTGAGATCTGACGCTTGCGCTCCTTTTGTGCAGGCTCATGGTCCTGTCTGTCTCCCTCCTTCTCAATCTGCTTGGTCCCTCCTAAGCTGTGGTGGCTGAGCACATGCCTGCTGCAGCTGGCAGTGCCCAGGGCTAAGTTGCCTCCTTCAATTCACCGCTGCCCAGTGCAAACAGGACCAGATGCCTGTTGGAAAAAAAAAAAAGCATTGAAGCTGGAAATAAGACACTGAGTTATTGAATTGTTTTGATGGATTCCGCGGCCTGATACACTGTCACATGGCGGCTGAAGCTTCAGTTTTGTCTGACTGCTTATTAGCTCTGGAATGAATCATAACAGAAATGCTTCCTGCACTAGGGAGCGGTGTTCCCATCTAAGAGCCCTGCTGCCCATTTTCCCAGAAAATGCTACACACATGGCAGGGGATGCAGGCTGGGCACAGAGTTCTTCTTTGTCCCCTCCTGCTGACCCTGTGGGTGGCCCTGTTACTCTGCAAGTGCTCTTTTAGCGCAACTACACACATGCTGGGATGTAGACGTTAACCAAAGGGCTGTGCATGCCTCTAGATGCTCTCACAAGAGCCATAAGGCTTCCTGTTTGGCCCTGTTTATGAGCTCCAAAGTGTTACAGTTGATCCATTGCGTCAACTTGTGAAGTTTAGAAGTTTATGTGACCCAGCAAGAGGCTGGGGTCCTCGCTTTGTAAACGTCCCCATCCAGTGCAAGAGGAAGCAACTGGGATGGTGTGAGCGCTACACCCGACCTAGGGATGGTAGCCCGGTTCCAGTACAGGGGGGAGAAGCGGTTTGCTCTCCCTTTTGCTCTTGTTTGCTTTTGCAGCCTTCCGACCCCGTGCCACCCTGCCTTGGAGCATCCATCATGCTCACCAACCTGCACACATTGTGGACTAACTATACCTTTTATTTCTTAATTTGGGGTGTTGGACATTTCCTATCAGCAATGGGAGAGAAAAGTAACCAAGACAGACAGTAATCCAGCCACAGTTCCATGGATGCTAATGGAAAACACAACACATGCAGCTCAGAGACAGAAGCATTTGTCAAACACAGCGCAGCCCCTTTCCTGCGTTCGAGCACTGTGAACGGGAGGCAGAAGGGGCCAGAGCCCGGGGAAGCTGCTCACTGCGCTGTGGGAGTGAGCACACCCACGTGTGCCTGGACGGGGATGGGGTTCTTCTGTGAGGGTGTCTCAGGGCAGGTGTAGAAAATTCTCTGTTGTTGGGACATTCCTGTGCATTCTGGGATGTCAGGCACCCTCTTAGTCCTTACTCGCTAGAAGCCCTTGCTACCCAGTGTGAACCTGTGTGCTATTTGTATGTATAGATACGTTCTCAACACTGAAACATTCTTGAGAAGAAAGGGCTTTCTTAGAACAAGTGGCAGGTGGGTCCCCTGCCCCATGGGTGCAACAGTGGTGCTGTGGTGCAGCATTTGATCCATAGCCCAGAAACACTCTGGAGGAATTTCTTCACCACTGTAAGCAAAGGAAAAGTAATTCAGAAGAATCTTATGCTCCATAAGCTTAATGCCTCCCTCCCTGTACTCTACTGTATGATTGGGAGCCAGTAAATTGGCATTTAAGTCAGAGCTGTACTCGAGGACAAAATGTCAATAGTTGAAATTCACCCATCAGCTGAATATTATCATCACAAAACAGGTTTAAAGGCTATAAGAACAAGTGGGAGTTTTGTTAAAAATATCATTCTTACAGTTTTTAGTGATGTAACTTAAATTTCATTGATTGTCTCTGGGCTCTTCCTGCTGTGTACCTTAGTAACACAAAGTGTTCACTTCCTTGTGCTGCAGAAAGTGGTGCCCATGTGTAGCCCATGGAGGGGCTGATGGTGAGTGACAGAGGTGGTTTGGCACCCCTAACAGTAAAGGTCGTGTTGCCAGCACTATATTTTGGGATGATAAATGTAAATTCATATTTCAATTGACAGAAAGAATTTTAACATATAGAAAACCAGGATTTTTTTTTTTAATTCTAAGCCATATCTATAATGCATGTATGAGTTTGAAGGCAAGTCTGGATAATAAATCCGAGTGGTATATTTTGTGCGTGTTACAGGCATTTATGCTGAAGGCATGTCCTGGCAACTGGGAAGTGTGCTGCCGAGGTCCAGCCTCAGCTTCCAGGAAACAACAACTTGAGAAGAGAGGAAAGTGGGGAGTGAAGAAGAAAGACTCAGAGGAGCATAGTGGGGTTAGGAGGGAAGAAGAGCATGTTTCTTCAACCCAGAGCAAGATCAGTAGCCTTTATTTATACATGAGTGATTGCATAAGCTCTCTTCATGCAAGATTAACAGATGTGTGTGTTTTTTTTTTATCTCAAGAAGTGGGAAACAATTTAAATTAATAGCATAAACTCGGAGAAGTCATGGAAACTTAATCAACAATGGTTCTTTTTGTTCTATCTCTGGCCCATTAAAACTCTCAGCTCTTGGGGGTGCTTTCTCACTGCCTCAAATTTTTTTTTTTTTAGGTTTGTGTGTTTGGTATGGGGTGTCACTATGCACTTAGGACTTGTAGTGATCCTCCTGTTTTCAGCCTCCCCAGAATTAGCATTACAGGCATGCGCCACCAAGCCCTGTCTCTGTGGCTGGCTCAGTGCACCTTGAAGGGAGGGGTGCTGTGGCACGTGGTGCCAGGGATCGAACACCAGTCCCTGCACTTGCCTAAGCAGGCAATTAGTCCATTGAGCTATCTCACAGGCCCTTGCCTCAAGATCTTGACCTTAAACTTCCTTGTTATTGTTAGATATTCTTGGCTTGGGCATGTCCCTTTCTACAAGTTTACAAAACAGGAGGCAAGGAGCCAACCTCTGTAAGAACTTTATGCACTTGGTTAAGTTATGCCAAAACCCTAGATGCTTAATTGTTCTCTCTCTTTCATGCAAATCATAAGCCTAATATTTCCCAGGTGGCTTGTGGAGACGCATCCATACGAAGCCATGCTTTGCACGTTCTCCAAACTTGATGTGACTTTGTCAGAGGTCAAGCATTGGATGGCTCTCTTATGTTTCTTAGCTACTTTCCCATCATGGAGACACAATACCCAACACTCACAACACTAGGGAAGATAGGTTTATTTTGGCTCACAGATTGCAGAGGTTTCAGTCCATATTCGGCTACCTCCAATGCAGAGAGGCATGGCAGCAGAAAGCAGGGAAAGGGAGATCAAGAAAGGAGAGTGGAAGATAGGCCTTCTGGGCCACAGCAACTGTGGCCCCATCCTCTGGCCAGGATTCATCCCCCAACATCACATTCAGTTCCAAACTCAGCAATGGACTGCTGCTGGACGTGTTTCACACACTCATGATCCAATCGCCTCTACAAGGCTCCTCCTGGGAGTACAGGAGACTTTGGCCTCATTAACGTTGTGCATCAGGGACCCAGTGATGAGGCCACCAAAGGCATCTGAATGCTTTTCTTCCAAAAACACACAGGAATTAAATAGTAGATTTGGTTTGCTGAGGGAGAATTCAGGTTCTTTTGATCAGTGACAAAGTTAGGCATCACAGATAAGCCTCTATTATAGATGAATGTCAGGGCAAATAATGCATTCTTTCATGTTTTTATTTCACTTGCTCATTATTTTTATTGGCTGACTTTAATAATAGACTACTATTAATTCAGCTTCATTCTTACTAATATAGTTTTCCAGTTTTTATTGACATTTCAATGTGTACAGTTGTTTGTAAATAAAATTTTTCCTTAAAATTCAGTATGTAAACTTAAGGATCTCCAATGTATGTGGATTAAATGCAATTCATTCACACTATTGCAACAAAAATTGCACCACTAATGTTTATGTAAATTGCCATCTCTTCAAATTTATTCCTTCAGAGACAACTGATTTGTGTCACATTATTATGAAATTTTGCCATTAGAAATTGGGTTCTGCTGGTACCAAAGCAAACCGTGGAGCTCCTTTACTTGTCCCAGGGATACTGAGTGATTGGAATGTGTTTCAGGTAAAGGAAAACCATAGTGCGGGCTCATTGTTGTGAAGGTTACCACTTAGGAAGGCTGGGCATCAGCTCTCCAGAGAACCAAGGGACAAGGGATCAGAACTGTTTTTGTGGAGAACAGAAATGCTGGAGCATTACACGTTGGGTTCCTACCTTCCTAGTTTGAAGGAGCACTTGCCTTGGTGCTGGGAGCTATCCACCACCAAAGTGCTGAATCTTTTAGCCCTTGAAGACATGGTGGGTTATCTATCCCAAGAGATTACTGGGCTGTTCCTAAAGATTCCCAGTGATCATTTATCATACAATGTTTTGCAAAGGCATAGAGATTTGGTCTGCTTTGTTTATGCATGTATCTCCAATGTGGGACACATAATAGACAATTTTTGTTAAATGAATACACACACAACCAGGCACATAAGACAAATTATTCTCTTATAAAGTAAATGGTAAAGTAAGCAGCTACACTCTTAATTCACTGATAAGAGATATCTGCTAAAATAATATCTGTAAATATAATATCATGTATGTACCTTGTACAATACCAAAACATTATGAAAACAGTTTGCAATGTATTAATTTATCGAATCTGTATTGTTAAGGTGTCTTGAAACTGTCTGACATTTGTAGTTCAATAAAATAAAATAAAATAAAGTAAATGGTAAATATTTCTATTTTTTATTTTTTAAAGAAAATATAAAATGGTAAGAGAAAAAGAAAAAAAAGCCATTAGAAATGACACAGAAGAGCTGGGAAAGTGGCTTAGTGTGATAAGCCCTTCCCTGGCAAGTGCAAGGGTCTGTGTTCAATCCCCAGTTCTGCCAAAAAAAAAAGAAAAAAAAAAGACAGAATTTCACTAAACAAAATCATACAAATTTGGCAATGGTTATTGTATTACATAATATTATCTTCAAATTAGTTGTTTACCAGATATAAACATGCAGAATTGGAAAAGAAAAGAAAGAAAAATTGGGCATTAACGGGTCCTTTCAATGGGTCAGCAGAAATTAGCAGTACAGTTATCCAAGCTCTCCTGCACATATACATAATTCCATCTTCATCTCTTCTTTTATCCTTTTCCTCATCTCAGTTTTTCCTTCCCACTGAACTTAAATAGTACAAATTTTTCTATATTGTTAACACGAATTCTGCTTCATTGGTTTGATTTTTTTCCATTCCTTTCCTCTTGGCTTCTTTTTTCTCCTTGAAAAAGAGAATTGTAGGAAAGATAGAACACAGACTAGTATGTCCCCATGAGAGCAGCCATCCAAATTCATTTCCATGTGCAGGGCTGGCCCTGTGAGATGAAAGTCTCATAGTTTTATTTTATTTTTTGATGCCGGGGTTGAACTTGGAACCTTGTGCTTGCCAGGCAGGCACTTATGCCACTGAGCTATCTCTTCAGCCCCCATGAGATGAACATCTGTGCACAGGTCTTGAGGCTGGAGGCAGTGAGGTGCAGGACTAGAGAGTTTCACTGGGAAGGCCTTCCACAAGCCACCCAGAGTTATTTAACTTGTGGATTTGAAAGGCAACAATTGGGATCCTCTCCTTGCCATTTAATTTCTACAATGCAATTCTGTGATGAGCAGTATCTGTAAAGTTTAATCAGAAGATGAGCTAGCATGGATTGGCCTTGTTTTTAATCTTCACTATTCTTTTTCCCAGAGGTTGTAGATGAAAGTTATTCAGCGCTCTTGCCAGCGGCGTATAAACACATCCTTCTCCAAGCAGAGACCCTGCATATGCTTAAACGAGTTTATTAAATTAGTATGTAGGATGCGATTTCCTCCAAGCAGTAGACACTGCAGCTGCTTTTAAAGAAATGAAGCTGTATTCTAAGTGATTTCTCGGTTGCCTTTGAAAACAATGCTCGGCAGAGGTTCCGCTCCCATTCTCCTGCTGCAGGGGTTCCATTGCAGAGACGCATGGCTCCTGGGCCCCTTCCTGGAGGAGGGGAGTCAGCTGCTAGACAAGTGCACGCTCCTGGCTTCTGCACTGGGCATGGCAGCTCCCCAGCAGCAGAGGGTGGAAGCCATGGATTTCATTACTGAAGTGCATTGAGGGCCAAGCGGGGGGAGAAATCCAATTTGAAACTGCCTCAGTGACTTGGGGTTTTAATCAAATGGATAAGAAATAATCATTAACTGATGCTCAGACTGTTTAAAATTCCAGCGAGGAGGAAAAGAAATGAGATCGTGATGCGTAAGGGAAGGTCAATATTTGCTGGCTCACCTGAGCCTGTAATTTCATAATGTTGGCCGTTACCAAGTTGTTTACAGAGAAGCTCCTCTAGATGCAGACAAGAGGGAGTCAGTTTTCTGATTGCTGTGCCAACGTCCAGGGGTCCTTGCCACAAAGACAGGTACCAACACTCTTGGCATGGTCCAACAAGTGAGTTGTATACCTTCCTTCCACGTGATGATAAAATGTTTCCTTTTCTCTGTACTCTTGGGTCTTAAAATCACAGGAACATTAAGATAGAGCCACCAAGATTATGTAGAAATGGACAGGGTCACTGGATACAGGGGTGAAGTTAGCAAATACTTTTGGAGGTGCTTTGATCACTACAGAGTGCTACTGTAAGTTAGTGTCTATTATTATTTGTATTTCCATTCCTATTGTTACTATGATTACTGCAGCTAGAACTGTGAAGTTTCAGTTTGCACAAACTTTCCTGTGGCTTCACAGGCATAATGGAGGGGCAGTTGGTCAATGCAAAGCTTTTGCCAGGACAGATTTCCCTTTCTGACTTATAGGCACTTCCCCTAGGGGGCAGAGGACAGCCTTGGTCCTCAGGAGACATGGCCTTGCTCTACAGGAGCCAGGGGTCCTGGCTTTGAGACATCCATAGGGAGGAGGCTGAGCTGGCTGCATTCATGCTCGCTGGCTTTCTTCATGATCTCTGTGGTGTAGGTCTTCCTGGCATCTTACTGCCCCACTGAATGCCACTCTTTCAGGAGGAGATGGGGGGTGCACTCATGCCTAGTTTCATAGGAAGCCCACAAAGTAGAAAAATGGGCTGTCCATGGAGCCAGTGTCTTGAAGTCCTTCTGAAATGGGGGTGGGGCAGGACCTGTGAAGACTGGAAAAGGTACAGTCTTGGTCCACAGCAGGAGATGCACGATAACAATTTGAAGCAGTTTGTGGAAATAGTAAACAGTTTAAAAATATAAACCAGAACCAAAAGTATAAAGTAGCCAGGAAAAATGTGAATTAGAGTAGGGGACAATATCAGTGGAAAAGGGAATGAAAGGGCTGCTGGTAAGAAGTGCTGCGGGATGGAGAACTGGGTTTAGTGTGGGCAGGTGGCTTTGGCTATGCGGTGGCTTCCATGTCCCCTAGCAGAGTGAGAAGGAAGGAACATGGTCCAGCTTAGTGGCATGATTTGTGTAGAAAATACAAAGCCTTTTCTTCTGTGAAGATTGTGGAATTACCACCAGCTCTTCCTTACTTCTTTCAGCTTCTCAGCTGGGAGTTTCATACCCAGAGCTGGGACTAAGATTCCCTTGAGATGAGCACTCAGCCGGGAATAGAGCACTATCTTCGGGGCTGGCCCTGACACTCTGCGTGTCCACATGGTGTTTATTAACTTGATTCATACAACCAATGGTTATGTTATCACTGTGCTCATTAAAAACAATGATTTGTAACTAGAGTCTCACCTTTAAAAACAACAGTGTAAAATACCAAGATCCTTGTTGTACCCTCTTCTGGGGTCTCAATGGTTGCAGCTGGAGGACAGGGATTGACCTGGAGAGCCAGCGTGCTGCAGTCTTTCCTCCAGGCCAGTTGGCCTATGGGGCACTGCAGGTTAGAGAGCAAGGAGGCTGAACATGAAGTCAGGGCCAGGGCCTGGAGAGACCAGCTCAGATGCTTCTAGCCAGTCCTGGCTGTGACAGGCACCGTGGTGTCCAGAGGGTGCCTGAGGATTAGCCTGGAGAAAGCGGACCATGTGGCCAGGCTTTTCAAATATGCTCATCTGTTTACTTTCCATGATTAAAAAGCCATTTTAATTTTCACTGCAAGACTATGGAATTCAATAGATTAGGTACCATTATTTTAAGGGGATGCATTCCTATCCTCACTGGAAACCTCCATAAAGAAGCTATTTTCACTTGCAGTTAAAGAGAAGATGTGAGGGCTGGCCAGGGCTGGCCAAATAGCTCAGTGGATTAAAGCACCTGCAATGAGGTACAGAGGCCGGTGGGTTCCTTGGGTCTGCCGTGCCGGACCCGCCCCTGGGGGCTCGCTGAGATGGCAATTGAGACCGGGTGTGGTGGCGTGCTCCTGTAATCCCAGCTCTTGGGAGGCTGTAAACAGGCGGATCACTATGAGTCCAATCTAGTAGTGAGCACCCTGTAGACCTTGCCTAAATTTAAAAAAAAAAAAAAAATGTGGTTCACCCGTCCTTTTTTTTTCTTTCTGAAGTGTTTATCTTGCAAGCCACTTTGTTCTTGTCTCAGTTACTCCTTTCTCATTGCTGGGACAAGTACCTGACACCCAAAATGAAGGAAGGAAAGGTTTATGTAGCTCACAGGTCCATACTCAGCTGGCTCCGAGGCAGGGCGGCACGTGGCGGAGGGCGGCAGGTCGTGATGGTGGAAGGCAGCCACGCAGCAAAACGGAGGACCAGCAGCAGCAGCAGCAGCTACGGAGAGCGAGCCTGACCCCCTGAAGTTGTACTCAGGCTCCGCCCCAGGCTGCGGGTAGCGCTCACACCCGTAGTCTCAGTGGATCCTGAGTTAATGACAATCTCTAGAAAATTTGTGACTTCTGGCCTCACGACTACATGAGGCTTTGTGGGGGCAAATACGCGCAAACCGTAACAGTTCCTTGTTCAGGAAGGGGTCCGCGGGGCGTGATCTCAGCTGGCACCATGGCCTTGGCCACTGTGTCATACAGAGAGCCTCTGGTGATGTCACAGCTGCCACATTTCCTGTCCAGGAAAGAAAGAAACCAGTTCTAGTTTTCCCAGAAGACCGGTAATGGTCTGATATTTCTTAGGCTTCAGGACTTATTCTTGAATAATTTCCAGGGGCCCCAAGGCGCTTTAAGGAGCTCATGTCTTTCTTATAAAATTATATTTCTTTTCAACGTTGAAAAAAAAATCAGTTTCCTCTTCACCCTTATGCCGTGACTCCAGTCACAGCCTCTACCTTCTCACCTTACAGCCAGAGCAGGGGCGTGGCCTGCCGGCTCAGGGGGTTCTCATTCTTCACCCACCTGTGCTTCTGAAATCTCCACAGAGACTACATTTTAATAATAGTAGCTATTGACAGGCCACTGTTGTAGAAAGTAGCCTGAAAGCAGCCTCAACATTGTACAAAGACACATTTATTTTTAATTTTCATTTTTTTTCCTCTGACTTTGAAATGTATTATGTGGTTTAAAAAAATGAAGTAGCAGGTGATTTTTTTTTAATTTTATTGAACTACAAATGTCAATTAGACAGTTTCAAGACACCTTAACAATACAGATTCGACAAATTAATACATTGCAAACTGTTTTCATAATGTTTTGGTATTGTACAAGGTGCATACATGATATTATATTTACAGATATTATTTTAGCAGATATCTCTTATCAGTGAGTTAAGAGTGTAGCTGCTTACTTATCTTATTTTTCATACCTAAATTATATCAAAAATTCAATAATTATTTTCCTAGTGGATGACAGTAGTACTAGAAGCCGACATAATATCCTGTCCAACCACCATTAGTGCAGATCTTGCCTCTCATAGAATTATGTAGAAGCACAGCGTTATCTATCCCAACTGTACTGTCTATACACACACATCATGATGTTTTCTTTCTACACTCCTTCCTTTGTCTACACCTGTCAAAAGTGGCACTCCATTGACATTCAATTACCTTAGGTGCTTGAACTCGACACCACAATCCAACACAGTCCAGCATTCTACAACCATAGTGAGTTATTTGAAGAAATTGTCGACCATAGCCATTTACAGCTCAGCTTAATATTATGGCCCCACGATGTATACTTCATTTTTATACTTTTCTGCTGGATGGTTAAGACCTAGATAGACCAAGACTTATATACCAACACATGAACTTTATATTTCCTATGTGGTCAGTGAAGTTCACTCAGGGTTTATCTTGTAGTCTGTACATTATTCTGTAGTTCCTTTGTCTGTGTCATCCATGTGGATGAGTCACGGCCAATGCTTGACCAGTTTGCTCTCTGTGAGAGCTTGAGAGAAATTTTTCTCTTCATGTGTCTCTCCCCAGGCACACTATAGAACTTCAATCTCTTTCCTTTGTGGCTCCATAATCTCACTGTTCAGAAGATTTGGAGCTCACCTGAGTTTCATGATGTTGCAGTACAGGTTCTTCTATGTCCTGAGTCTTTGCTGACCTTGAAAGGCTAGGGCCAAAATGTTGCTGGCCTTGTGGCTCTTCTATTTCTCCAACTCTGACTTGTGATCTTAGGTTGCTAACCATCCAGAAGAAAAGCTGATTAGTATCCTGCAGCATATGCCATTCACTTTGCCTTATCTGACTCAACTGATTTTACTTGTTGTATGTTTCCTTTTGTATTTCTGCTTTTTGCTTGTTATACTAGGGAGACTATATGATATTTACACATGTGTGTCTGGTTTATTTCACTTATGAGTATATGTTAAAGTGGCATCCACTTCAGTATAAATGCTTCAAACTTATCATTCTTAATAGCTGAGTAATACTCCATTATATAGAAATACCACATCTTTTTCAACCATTCCTCTTGTGATGGACATCTTGGTTTCCAAGATTTTTCTATCACAAATTGTGCTGCTATAAACATAGGTACATATATATCTCTATGATACAATGTATCCAGATCCTTTGGGAAAATTCGCAGTAGGGGGATAGCTGGCTTGAATGGGATTTCTAGTCCTACTCTTTTGAGGAGTCTCCACACTGACCTCCACAATGGTTGTACCAGTCTACATTCCCACCAGCAGTGGAGAAGTGATCCCTTTTCCCCACAACCTCTCCAACATTTGTTGTTGGTTGATTTCCTTATGATAGCCATTCTTTCTGAAGTGAGATGGTATCTCAGTGTTGTTTTTATTTGCATTTCATGAATGGCTAGCGATGTGGAGCATTTTTTCATATATTTATTTGCTTCTTTAATTTCATCCTCTGAGAAGTGTGTATTCATCTCAGATGCCCATTTCTTAATTGGGTCTTTAAATTTGAGGGCCCTGTTATAACTTAGTTCTTTATATATTCTAGACAGTAGACCTCTGTCTGATTGCTTATTAGTTAGGATTTTTTCAAAGTTTGTGGGTTGTCTTTTCACTCTGTTGACAATTTCTTTTGACATGCAGAAGCTCCTTAAGAAGAGTTGATCCCAGTTGTTGATTCTTTCAAGAGCTTCCC
>PVKA01031052.1:0-26655 GCA_004027165.1 Ctenomys sociabilis
AACATCTGTTGTCGGTATCAGTGGTAAAACAGGCACCATGTTTTTCCCTCCTCAAAAATATTTAGCTAAGATGTTTTCTAGCAGCCTCTAGAAATATCAGGTTCTAATCTGAATCCCCACTAGTTTTATTATAACCAATTATTAATAACATCTTATGCTTCTTGTTCTAATTAATAGGGAAAAGATTGATTGCATGGTAGTTAAGAGTTTAAACTATTTTTCATATCATTCCTTATAATGCAGTCAAATTTTGTGGCCAACAATTGCATTATTTTTTCAGGAACCAACATCTTAATGAAGTTAAAGTGAAATGAGTAGGTTATGAAACAAAAAGAAAGAAAAGATATCCATTAGTTTCTTTTTTCTCATTGTTTTAATCTTTTATTCATTTTAATGAGAAAAAAGATAAAATAATGATGAAATAGTTTCAAAACAAGTTGACAGGATAGTTATAATAATTAATACATTGCACATTGTTGTCTTCATAATAGTTATTCAGAGAACAAGATGTAGATATGATACATTGCCTAAACAATATTAGTACAAAACTTTCTTCTCACTGAACTAAGAAAAAGTAGCTGCATAGATTCTTCCTATGGCTGGGAAATTCTTTGGAAATTAATTACACTTAATATAAGTGATTTAATGATATTATGCTAATAATAAAGCTATCATTGTAGAGGTGGAAATCAAAGCCAAACTCTTTGCATTTTACATAAGTCAGTGTTGCGTATCTATTCCAAAGCATATAGCATCCTTATATAAAGAAAAATAACACCAATTATTTATTTATTTATTTGCCATCCTAAACATCAAATATAAGGTGTGTTTTAAGTTTGGTTATGAAAAAGTAGTTGCCAGAAAATGTGTGTGCAAGGTGCTGAGTGGAGAATTAGAGGCAAGCACAAGATCCTGAATTATATAAAAGAAAGGGAAATTCTGCTATACCTAACACATTTAAACCTAGAGGCTAGTTATTTTGATTTAAATTATGCCTATATAACGCTGTGTTTATTCTATTTGGGCTCCACTTTGAAATGATAAATATTTCTAGAATGATAAATAGTCTTCAATTTGATTAACTATGACTAACTTCAGTGTTGGGAACAATTCTAAGGTTTTTTTTAATTTCATTATGAAGAAGAATAGTGATCCGGTAGTGATCTCTGCTATCAGTCAATTACAGCACTAACCCACTATGGATTAACTCTATTTCTTCTACACTACTAAATTCCCTCAAGTATGTGAAAACAACATCACGTTCCTTTGAAAGGAACATCATCAACACAAATCTAAAGCCTTCCAGCTGTCTTGCAATACAATGTGTGGTCCATTCTTAGCCTTTCAGTGTGCTCTAGCTTTTACTATGAACGTCTTTCTAGCCATCATTCCCAAAATAAAGTACAATATAGCATGGATTTGAAGTAATTACACAGAAAAATCTTTTTTTCAAGTTCACAAGCAAAGCATATTTCTTGAAAGTTGTTCTGGGTTGTATCTATATGTAATTCAGTATGCCAAAAGCAAAATATCATTTTGTCATTTGAGTACTTAGATAGTTTTCCATAAACATCCAAAATTGCTCTAAATGCATCATTATCTTTCATCTTGTTTTTAAAAGCATTGTTATTCACCTCTATGTTCTGCACCACCCTGAAGATCATGTGCGCTTATGTGTCTCTATGAACACAGCCAAGCATTTGCTGGTAACTCCAGTAGTATGTGCAGTAGCACAGTTGAAAGAAAAACTGCTTGCATTTGTTAAATGGAAATCCTATTGCTGAAATATAACTGTACAATTCCCCTCCACTCCCCTCTGCCAAAGGATTGTGAAAAACATTTTATAGACTTTGGGTGATTTTCTCTTGGGAGCTACCTGAACAAACTGGAACATACTTTCAGCTTTAGTTGCATTAAAATTATAATTCCATGTGCCCTTAAATATTCAACTCCAAGAATACAACCTAAATCAATAAAGTTTCAAATAATGTAAAATTATTTCAATTTGTGAACATCATTCACACACTTTATATAATTGGTCTTGCAAAGTCATGCTGATTCTGTGAGCCAAAAATCCTAGTGTGAAGCACAGTATCAGTGCACCCTGGGGGTGCGGTGCTGGCACAGCACACTGGGAATTGAATCCCCAGCCTGAGTCTCCCTAAGCAGGTGCTTTAATCCACTGTGCTATCTGGTCAGCCCTCCATTCATATTTTTGATGCACTGATATACTCTAAATTCTATCTTTTCATTTTATATTCTAGCTTATCTTGTATTAACCATGTATATAAAACTATTCACATTTCCTATTATGACAGCTGTACAAAGTCCATGTCTCAGAGCTGTATATCAAAGTGGCAAATAGAATAACACAACACAGATCTGTTTTGACACTAATATGGATTTCATGCTTGCTTTATAGTCCCTTGGCCAGTAAATAACCATCCAGAAGCAAAACAAAGTTGCTGTGTCTATTATTTTGAGCACAAATTACAAGATAGAAGAATACACAATATTTTTCTATAGTTTGCACTTTATTTTGAATCCTGCATTTTTAGTATAACAGTACATTATTCCATAAATTTGAAACATGACTGGACTAAAAGTATAAGACTTCTCTCAAGGCTTCTGTTAGTTGTAAAACAAAAGCTACTATCTTTCTAGCATTTCTCCAGATTTCTTTGTAGGTTAATATACGTTAAGTACCTACTCTAATACTTTGTGTAATAATTAGGTAGCTTAAACCTTACAGACATCCTCTGGGATATTATATTACTATCCCCATCACAGGTGAACAAATCAAGGCAGAAAGATGATAAATGATAAAAAATGATTTCACAATTAATAGTAGTATGAGGTCAGAGGTATAACTCAGTGGTACAGCCCTTGCTTGGCAAGCACAAACATCCTGAGTTCAACACCTGGCACCAAAAAACCATAGTATGGTCATAATTTGAGTCTAATTTCACAGAATGTACATATCAAACTATAGTGCTGCTAGTACATTAAAAATTATAATGAAGAATTGTTTATATACTAAAATAAGTTGATCCCCTATGCATCGGGAATTATCTTATTTAGCATTAATAATCATACATAATTTCTCTAACATTTCTATTGACTAGAGATTAACATCACTCCATTTGAAATATTTACTCAAAAATGTAACCAAATAAGCAATGAAATTAGAAAAATAAAAACACCTTAGTTCCATAGATCTTAAGTATAAAACAATCACCTGGGAAGTGGTTACATGCAGCTTGTTTTTTAGGCTCCTTCCCTTTAACTCCTCTGTCCTCTGGTTGTCCTCTGTAAACTGCAGGAATTGCAATCATGTAACAGTGAAATGAAAGAAAAGTTAGACAAAAATTTTAATCTGCCCACATCCAAAGTAAACATTCTGGGGGTGGTGGCGCAGGCCTATAATCCCAGCACTAGGGAGGCAGATAGCAGGAGGATCACTATGAATGTGGGCTGCATAGTGGGATCCTGTACCAAAAAAAAAAAAAAAAAAAAAAAAAAAAAAAAAAAAAAAAAAAAAAAAAAAAAAAAAAAAAAAAAAAAAAAAAAAAAAAAAAGAACTAAAAAAAAAAAGAAACCTAACAGTAATGAACTTCCGCATAAGGGCAACGGGTAAAACAGTTGCTACCTCTGTGTTTATAATGTCTTCATTCTAAATTAAAATCATTTCAGAGTTACCTTGTGGTAATTTTTTTCTTGGAAATTGAGTGGCATTGTTGAAACAATAAATATAACTGCATATTATATCATAAGAATAGACAATTACAGAAGAGTATAAGATGAAGTACCTTTACACAAGCTGTAACTGCAGCTGGTAATTAAATTGAAGTGTTTCATTTTCTGTCAGCTCATCAGTGACACCAGAAAATAAACAATTTGAAAATGAAATCCTTAGGGGCAAACAAGAGTAATTAATTGCATTTTTCAAGGGACAAAAAACATTCCTACATCCTGTTTGGGGTGACCTCCTGAAAAATATACCCAGTGATTTACATGGTGAATAAGAGTGTGGGCTCAGAACCTGACCTGATTGGACTTGAATATTCATGACTTCTGGCTTGATTTCTGCTTCAAATATATCTCCATTGTCAAATCTATCGTCTCCTGGGTTAAAATGAAAGTAGATTTGTACTCTGAAAATTTCACATCACACAAGGTGATGATCAGCATGGACAAATTTTGCCATTGGGAGAACATGTATCATAAGATGGCTATGACTGATTCCTTCTAAATTGGAATATCCTCAAGTATGAAGAGTATTTTGTAGAGTTACTTGGGAGCTGGCATGCAAATATTTCTGTGTATAAATCTGAGTCCACAACTCATGTGGATACAGGATTAGAATTGTAAAATTCAGGCAGTCTGGTTTGCCGCTGTTCATTTGGGATTTACACACATCTTTTTGTCTATCCTGAGCACACAGAATAAACTGCTGTTACTTATATTCTAATTTATGATGCTTGCTTTGACATATGGTCTGAAGCAGGCTTCATTCTATATCATTTCAATTCACTGAATGAAGAGTTCTAGTACTAATTTTTATTTTTCTTCTTATTTTCATTATGGGAATAGCCCTTGCACTTAGGCATGGGTATTAGTACAGCTCCACTGTGCATCATGCAGCGTGCCATTTATCAAAAGCATGGCTTCATTTGGTGTGGCTTCATTTGGTGTGGCATCATTTGGTGTGGCATCATTTGGCGTGGCTTGTCTTTTCTTCATTCAGTCTTTCATCTCTAAGTCAGCTTGTCTGAACTATCCCAGATTGTAATGTGGCAAAGATCCCAAGATCAGTAACAGAGATTAAATTGAAAAATGCAAGCATTTTCTCTATCTCTGCTATCATTGCATTAAACAAGTGGCCAAGTCTGAAGACATATGGATGATACAGCACAGAAAAAGAAATGTATACTATGGGACATGACAAACGTGGGGGTCATTGCCACAGCATTTGGCCCTGTACCCATTTCCAAAACTATAGGATGATTTCTTAATTTCTCAGTCTTGGGTTTAGCATTAACTCATAGGATAAAATTAGTCCAAGCCTATCAGCATCTAAATTGCCAACACACACAAGGTACTTAATTGTTCTCTTTTATATATCTGTACATGTCCATGTATAATTTACTCAAAGCAAGTATTTTAATATGAGATCAAAAATTAATGCTATGTCGTCTCACTGACCTCTAGAATTGTTTAAATATCTGACCAGCAAGGTTAAAGTTTCCATAAGAACAGAGCATTTATTGAACTATTTATTTGGCTCTTCTTTTATTTCCTTACAATTTACCAGGCAGAGGCAAATCTGTGCTGATATAGACCATACACTGCATTTGGGGTCAGGTTAGATGAGGTCATAATGGTTCACTTTCCAAATATTGATCATGCAAACTAAGACTTGAAGGCTGAGACATTTTAAAGTCAGCTTGACGTTATAACCAAATAATCAAAGGAGCCCTTAAATACAATTCCACTTTGGCTTGATTGTCTTTAAAAGCTGGCTCCGATATTAATGCATGGATGCTCACATCTTTAATTTGGAGTGAGGCCATTGACACAATAAAGTAGATGAACTTCCATAATTTTCAAGTGCATGCATTATTTTTACTATTGATCTGTGACTAATAGATCATCCCATTGGTTCCCTGCAGTATTCACATTTTGTCTATCAAATTCAGACTTGGTCAGTAGGTGTAGTACCCACATGTTTAGACCTAAAGATTCTATAAACAAAAACTCATTATAAAGTTACTGTGCTGGGTTTATTTATTCTGCAAAATACACAATTATTTTGTATGTCATAAAAGTGGTATAACATATATCAAGATAATGATAATGTACAAAAATCATATATGTCTTGGCAGATTACTTTGCGACAGAACTATTGTGATCTTTGCTGAGATTTAGTAAAAAAGGAGCAGAATTTGGTCAGAACAGCCTAAGACAAATATTAGCATTACGTTTGACAATCACTTATTATTTGGCTGCATAGTGCACACCTGTGATCACAGCACTTGGGGGCCTGAAGCAGGAGTGTCATAAGTTTGAGGCCAGCCTGGACTACAAAGTGAATACAAGGACAGCCTGAACTCAATAGTGAATCTTGTCTTCCACACCAAACAAATAAACAACAACAACAACAAAAATTGGCTACATTTTAGACAGAGAAAAGAAAGAATTCAAAGTCTTCAGTGGGATCAATTTGGTAATAAGGAAAAAGGTAAAAATGGCTTTAAAATAATACTGATGATATAAAAATTTTATATTTTCTATATATAATTCCAGTGACCTCACACACACACACACACACACACACACACACACACACACGGTTTTTGATCAGTCTCTCAGTTAATCTTCTAGAATCTAAAGCAATTCTGAGATGAAAGATTTATCATTTCCTTTTGTCATTAAATTAATGATCCCTATCAGGACACAAAATCTAAGTGAAAAGGTTTTGTTGATACATTTCTATTTCTTGATCCAACCTGATTAATTGAAATGTATGATAATTTTATTGTAAAGCTACCAGTTGTAAATTTTGTAAAGAACCATAACAGGAATGTTAACAGGGTAATTACTGTTTTTGAAATGTTAATTAAGAAACACTTTTAAATCAAAACTTTCCATGAATTCTCTGAAATTGTATCTTTAAACATGATATGAATAACAGATGATTTTCTGAGGTGTATCCTCTTAATTTTAGTTTTGATATTTCTCATCAGTGTCTCTATAGTAATAGTTTTCTCCTAATAGTGTATTGTTGTGAAATCTTTAATTTTAAAGAAAATGTGGAGCAATTATGTTTTACTAATTTTTTATGTGATAATAGAAGCTTATGAATACAGAAAAGTAAAATACTATGATTGCTTATTTGCTCGTTGCAAGTCATGAGGAGAGAGTCCATTCCAGGAGAAACATAAATATTTCAATCTATATTTATAATCAGGATAGGATCTTATTCATTATGTTATTACATTTTGTTTTATAATATAAAGTATGTTTATTTAAGCAAAATGATTGTTTTTATAGAATATTTTACTTTGAGAATGCAAGAATGTTAAAATTTATGGATTGGGTTGTCTTTGGATATGCTGCATTTGATTCTTTCTTTACAAGTTTTGCTGGTGATGACAGAGCAGTTGAACTAGTATTTATTAATAATTTAGTCAATGGTTCACTATGCCTGACTATGGTGACACAAGTATGAAGGGGAAAAGGATGTATTCCCAGGCACTGTAAGAACTATACAAATGTGATCAGTTAGGTTACTCGAGACAATAGAAGGAATGGTTTTTCCATGGGTATGGGGGCAATGAAAAGTGTTTCTCAGATGCGACATTATAGTTCATAGTCAGAAAGATGTATTAGGAATTTCTCCACTTTCAGTGATTCACATAGAAGACTCACAGGCTGCAGCATATAATTATACTCATGGCTATCATTTATTATAGTAAAAGAATTCCAAACAAAATAAGCAAAAGGAAAAAGCATATGAGGTGAATATCAGAGGAAATCAAGTGAAAACTTTTGTGAGTTCTCCTGAAAGGGAATCACACAGCATGCATTTAATTCCTTCAGTGAAAGATAGTGACACACATTTAAAATGTTGTGTACTAAAAAAGTGCTTTAGAGACTCAGTGCTCAGAGGTTTTATTGGTGGTTAGTCATATAAACATTCACTGTCTAGCACATATCAAAACTGTTGGTTCCCAGAAGAAAATGGATACAGTATAAATCTTACTGTTCACGTAAATGGTTTAGACACTGTGGGCCATTCTTATGAGGGAGCAAGGGCACCCTTACTGAATCTGTGTTCCCAGATGCCAGCTGAGCACTGACATTGTGATCAGGCTTTTCCAACAACAGAATGCTCAGGCTTTGCAAGGTGCTATCTGTTGAATAGGATCTGTCCAGGTAGAGTTGTTGGAGAAATGAATTCAGTCTCAGGAAACATCAATCAGTGGCTAAGAGTTATGATAATTGGTTCAGAAATAGTTCGTGTACAAGGTGTTGAAATCACAACATTATTAGTACTATTTAGATTGTGAAATATTCTCACTTAAGGCTCTTGTTTCTGAGTATCTCTGCAAGGCATTAAATTATAAAGAGGATTAAAATGGCTATTATACTAATTTAAAATGTTGTGCTTCTATTATCTGTTTCTTTCATGTAAAGACATTTGTAGTTTGGAAGATCTGGATCTTCTAGTCTGGGTGCAGAGTTCTACTTTCACAATATATACACTTTCTGACCATAATATTTTTGACATTTTATAGTTCAAAGTTCTCCGTCATGCTACAGAGGAGAGTTTATAGCTATCCTGGGGGACTATATATTTTCAGACATGACATTTCAGAACATAATGCATTCATAAAAGTGATCAACACAAAACATCAGCTTTGTCACCACCTCTTACTACATTAACTATAACTCATGGAATCCTACTTTTTTTCAAGAAAGATAAAGATATGTTCTATTATCTACCAGTCCCTTTATATGTAAAGGGACTTTACTTTATAAAGCAGCATGATCCATGTATTTCCCTAGAAGAATATGAAAACTGCTAAAGTTATAAATATTTCACTACCGATTGCTATGTACTAGCTTCTCACTGTACAATTCAGCTGCTGTGAAATACTAATAATTCTCCAGTGCAGCCTTATGGACAACCTTTATTTCAATAAATATTATGTCTGAAGATGATTTGTGTTCCATACATTTACTGACAGGCAAAATGGAATATATACACCTTAATAATACAATAGATGCAATGTACTCCAAAGGACTAGGTTTCCTGGTTAGAAATTTAGTTTGCAAGATACACTATTACTATAACATGAGTGTGTTTTAGTGAAGAAAACCACTCTTGTAAATTACTGTCCTTTACAAATGTCTTTGTATTGCTTTGAAAATGTATTAGAACATAAACATTTCACTTATCTTCCAGCTTACTAAGACAATTGTCTTCTTTATGGTTATTTATTGAAGTTAGATTACACATCTGAATTAAATTTTCAGTTTTGTTTTAATTTCTTCTTGCTACTGTAACAATTTATTTCTTTAAAATAACAAAACATATTATAGTTGTAGAGCTCAGAATGGCTTTTATAGAGTTAACCTCAATGTGTGGACAGAACAGTGGTTCTTTTCAATAGCTCTAGGAGAAAATCTGTTCTTTTGCTTGTTTTTGTCTCTAGAGGCTGCCTATTGGTTCCTTAGAATGTGACCCTTTCCCTCGTCTCTAAAACGAGCGCTTTCACATTCTGAACTTGTCTCTCTGGCCTCTGCTTACAGTATCACATCTCCAATGTCTCTGACCCTTCTGGCACCACTTATACCTTATGATTACATAAGTAATGGCTTATGAATACACTGTCCCATCAGGACAATCCAGGAGTACCTCTGTACCCCAACATGCATAATCTCATCAGTCAATTCTTTTCCGTATAAAGACAGATTATCAGGTGTTCTATTGAACATGTGATTAAGGTATGGTCATCTTTCAGAGGTTGTCATTCTCCCTCCATAATCCCCCATTTTTGTGTAATCATAAATACCAATCAAAGGAATTTAACAAATTTTGATCATGTATTCAGTGTGTATTTATTGAGAGCCTAACCCATGCTAGGTAATATTCTAGATGCTCACAAATAGTAATTAACAAAACAGACTCTTCAATCTCACAGAGGTTATGTTCTAGACAAGATATACATTTGTACTCATTGTGTGCTGAATATTTAGTACTTTGAAGAAAACTAAAGCACAATTAGATAGCAGAGTGATGCAATGCATGTACAATGAAGAGTGCTATGTTACAATTGAAAGAAATCATTAAGGGCATCTGAAGAAGCAATATAGTGAGTTCAATAGTGACTCTCAAAAGATGTCTATTTAAGAAATTCTAATTGAGACCTCACTAGATTGAGGGGATCTCCCAGTTCACATTTCTCTGTGAAAAAAGTCTAATACAGTATGAACAGTAAATTAAAATTAAAAATTGTACCTTTAAGAAACTACCAACTGACTTCTAATCAATCAAAATTGTTTTCTTTGTCTTCCTTCTGCAAAGATATTTTAATTGCTTCTCATTCTGCCCTTCTCAGCAAGATGACAAACCTTCCGTCTGGCAGATAACCGGATTCATCTATCAGTGAACACTCAATCTTTTAAAATCTAAATGTGCTTAAATTTATCTTTTATCATGTCAAAGTGCTGATCTCCATGAGTATTGTCTTAAATGGAAATATGATCTTTATAGATATATTCAGGATCTTGAGGTAAGACATTCTGGATCTGGAGAGAGCTCTTAGGCCATTATAAGTTGTTTCACAACAAAATAGAAGCATGAAAATAGTACGGCCAAGCCTATAGGATACATCTACAACCAAGGAATAACACAGATTGCCAGGGAATCACTAGACACTGGGAAAGAGGTATGGCAAGGATTCTTTCACCAGATTAAAAAAAAAAAAAAAAAAAACAAAGACATGTTAATTTTAGACTTATAGCCTCTACCTTTCATGCACATGTGTGTGTGTGTGTGTGTGTGTGTGTGTGTGTATGTGTGTGTGTGTGTCCAGCTCAGATTGCCCTGAGGGCAGGGCTGGCTTGTCATGTAGTGCCAGGGATTGAATTTTCATCCCTGCACACCTGCCTGAGCTTGCCTAAGCAGGCTCTTTAGGCCACTGAGCTACCTTGCCTGCCCTATGCCCTCTACCATTCTAAGGGAATGTGCTTATGTCACTTCAAGATACTTACCATGTGGTGTTTTCATATAGTAGCTCTGGCATATGAATGATTCAACATTTGAGTAGAGTGCAATGGAAGTGCAAAAACAAGCCATGCAGATATTCAAAGGAGAAGTGTATAGGCAGAAAGCATATTAACTGGGAGAGCGTTTGTGTTGTCCTTACAATAGTCAAAGCAGGACAGAGTGACTAGCACCCACAAAACAAGGCAGAATAATATTTTGGTGACACTTTTAAAATTATAGCATAGACAGATGGTGTGGGGCTTGTGGCTCATGTTAAGGATTTTAGTTTCCATTCTTTATATATTCTAATGTAATTATGTTGTATTAAAATGTAAGTTTCCATATGAAGCATTTTATTTCTGTTCTTATTCATGGCCATTTTTAACCCCCAGAAGAAAGTAAATGTGATGCAAATTAATATTACCACAAATGTGAAATTTTCACTCTGGTGTGTTCAAATGTATTCTAGTAACTTATCAAATTCACAAAATAGATTGGCCTTGTCCTGAACTCACAAGATATATTGGTTCATTGACTTCCAGAGTACAACTGCTTAATTTTTCGTGTGTCTCCTGTTTTGAGCTTCTTATGCAGCACTGTCTGTCATGGCAATAGTATCACTGTTACACTCTGATACTCCTACAAGATAACCCTTCCTATAAGTGAGAAAAGAGGACAGACACTACACAAGGAGAATCTCACAAGAAGTCCAAAAGCGTTACTTGCTCAGTTGTCAACTTTCCCATTGCAGGGAACAGTACCTGACACCTACAATTTGAAGGAGGTGAGGTTTAATTTGGCTGTCAGTTTCAGAGAATTCAGTTCATGGTTGTCTGCCTCCTGGGCAAGGATCATCATAGTAGAAGGTGCTTACCTCGTGGTGTTTGGAGAGCACAGTAAAGGAACAGAACAACACTAAGGAAGGAGTCAGAGACTAAATATACAGATATCCAAGGCATATGCAAAGCTATGATTGACAAATCCTCTGGATATTTAAGACAGAGCATCTAACACAATGTTAGCATTACACTCACCAAAGACATTAACTAACAGTAAAAAAATGTAATGTGAATTTCACCTCTTCTCTTAGTCCCGCTTAGCTCTGACTCTATAGAGACATTTTTTAATGTATTTCTTACACAGCCTCATTATGAGGCTTGGACTCATAGTGATCCTCTTGTTTTCAGCCTTCTCAGCACTGGAATTACACGTGTGCATCATCATGCCTGGTCTCAGTGGCTGCCTTAGCGTGTCTGGGGGCAGGGCCATAAAGTTTTTTGAAGGGATCAGAAGAAACAAACAAATGGCTTATTAAAAGTTTCAATCTACAGTGCATTAATAGTGGCTAGACATGAGGAGACTGTAATGAAGTAGGAAGTTAGGTTCATAACTTGACATCTCTATGTTAAGAAGTAAAGGACCTCAGAAATGAAATTCAAATTTTAATGGTTTTTAATTGGTTTAATTGATAGATCATTTTGAGATTAGTAATGCCCAGCTTTGTAACTAATATGAGTTTCTTAAAAGGTGCAATATTTGTTTTTACATTACTCCTCCCTAATACATATAGTATAAAAGTATGAATTATTTCATATTGTATACCCATCAAAGTAAGATATATATATTTCTAGTACATTCCCTGTGGGCAGGAAAAAGAAACAAATGATGCATAAAATATTTCATGGAAGGCAGCTATGCTCACCAATATACGACCAACGCCACCATAAAATATTTCATGTCTGCTCATTTTCAACTGTTCTTTCCTTTTCTTTTCTTATCTCATGTGAAAATTAAAGCATTCAATTGTGGGAAATTAAATATAAATATGAACAGAATCTTGATATTAGAAATATTACCTGAAATACAACAGAATTCATTTGATGTCAACTTGTAAATCTCTGTAATATTAAAATATATAAGAATAACATGGAAAGAAAAATATGAGCCATTATTCATGTATTTGGTTTTTACAGTGTCTCACTATGCAGTTCACTCACAGTGATCCTCCTGTTCTCAGCCTTACCAGTGCTGGGATTATAGGTGTGGGCCACTATGCCCATACTCTGGCCAGCTCAGCCCACCCTGGGGGCTGGCTGAATGGCATGTGGTACCTGGATTAAACAATGGTCCCTGCACTTGGCTATGGTTGCCTAAACAGCCACTTTAGTCTGCTAAGCTAGCTCACATACCCTTTAAGCAGTTATTGGAATATGCTTACAGAAAAGACTGCCTTAATAGAGGCTGTTTTATTTCACAAGGACTCTTTTCAGTCCAGTAAATTTTCAATAGAAAACTGGTTGTCACACAGTAGGGCAGTGACCATAATTGAGATCAGAAGGCCTGAATTCCAGTATTGCCTTTATTATTAGTGATGGGACCTTATGTAAGATACATAGCTTCAATAGAATTTGAGTTCTTTATATTTAAACTAAGGTATGAAAACTTAGAACAACTGCAACATTAACAGGAAACCTATATGGTCATTTTAGATTGTATAAAAAGCAGAAGTTGAGCATAGGCCACACACCTATAATCCTAGCATTTAGTAAGCTCAAGTAAAAAAATCCTGCAAGTTCAAGGGTAGCCTGAGGTGCAGAGTAAATTTAAGGTCAGCCTGGACTATGCAATGAGATGCTCTATTTTACTTTCTTTTAAAAAATTAAAACCACCACAACTTGTTCAGATTAAGCTCATGGAGACAACTCCTAGAAGAAGCATGAGTGAATTGACTGGAAAATCTTTTATTTCAAGTGGAAATATAACTTGGAATTGATTTGTATATTTTGAAATGTTCTCATATGTGTTTACTTTATCAAACTTTTGAAACAGTAAGTACATATTGATGATCTGCCTTCAATCATATCCCTGATATAAAAAACTGGATAGTCCAAATTTTGTAACATATACATTGTGAGATGCAACAGAAGCAGGAATTCTAGGAGCTGAGATACCTAGTGTCCAGGGTGAACCATTTCCTTGAAGTATTTATTCTATGTTATAGACAGACCCTATACAATTAAACAAATCATTTCTCACGTGTAGCTAAATACCATAAAGAAAAGTAAACCTGGATAATAGAACAGACAGTGTCAAGAGAAGGAGATATTTTCAAACAGACTGACAAGAGCTGTGTGACATGAAAACATACATATGAGCTGAGAACTGAATGTTGACAATATTCTTCTCATCCAAATGTTATAGAGACCAATATTCCACACAAAAAGCAAACAAAAGCTTAAGGCTTTTGATGTGTGCATGAGCGTGGCAGAATGGAAGACCTTTAGCATTACTGAAGTGGACCTAATCTGGGGTGGGGAAGCATTGTATCAGAACAGAGATATAGCCATTGTCAATAAGGCTTTGCAAATCTTGGCAAATGTTTTCAACACAAGAATATTGAACATGCAGCGTTTGCTCCACCTATTACCAAGACTCTTATATTAAAATCATTTACAAACTTCCCTCTCTTTCCCAAGGCTTCCCACTCCTGAGTAACTAAAATCTTGATTTATTTCTGTCTGTTTCTCAACACGAGTGAAGCCACAATATTTTATTCTTTTACAGAATTCAGGACACTTACCACCAACCTTCCTGCCTGGGTTTAATCTGCCTGGAGTCAAGTTTCTTTTCTCATCTCCTTTTTCTGCCAATTTAGATCATCATACTCTTCCAGAAAGGAAACATTGCAGAGAGTTAAATTCCTTCATTCTGCTCACCATCAGCTTACTTATGCAGGCACCTATCAAGTGGCAATATTAGACATGTGTTCACCCAGGATCATTTCCTACTCACATCCTCATGATCCCCTTCCGTTAGATTTTTCTCCAGAATCTCCAGTGGTGCTTCCAGTTCAGCAATGGCTATGTGGATTAAAATTCAGCTCATCAGTTCTACAAACAAGGCCATAAGAACTATCTTAGCAAAATCTCCTCATTAGAGTTTAATTGGGATTCCTTCAAGGTCTTTTCAAGGAGCTAGCAAATATTATTGCATGGCACAAGTGTAATAAGGTGGATCATCCTTTCTTTGCTGGAGTCTACCACCAGTGGAGGGTAGCACTTATAAAGGGAACAATGGAATACAGTTACCTTTCAGAGGAAACACCTTAGAATTGCTCATAATGGCAATATGGGGTAGGAGTCTCTAGCTTGAAGGAACTGCAAATCAGCTGCACCGTTGGTGAGTTTTCAGCTAGCCCTTCAAACTCTTTCTGGTGTTTAGTCATGAGCTGCTTTGTTGATGGTGAGAATGTAACTTGTGGCTTTCCATTAAAGAAAGTCTTTGATTGTTCATAACACATCCTTTTTTAAAATTAAATTTATTGAGAAGCAAATTATGAGACAGTTTCAAAACAGGCTAGTAGGACAATTATAATAATTAATACATTGCATATTGTTGTCTTCATAGTAGTTGTTCATAGTACAAGATATAGACATTATATCCTGTCCAAACACTATTAGTACAAATTATATGTATGTATCACTACAAAATGGTCCTTCATTTATATTCCCCTTAGTTGTTTAGTTTTGTCAGAGATGGGTATGCCATTGCCATTTAAATACTGTAGGTGCATGAATTTGTATAAATATTTCCCCTTTTACTGGTCCCTTTTAATTACTCCCATAATAATATAATTATTTGTTCCATACTATCTTGAATGGTCCTTTATGAGAGGTGTTTTATTTTTACATACAGACTATGAAATTTCCTCTTGTTTTTCTTCTCTCTGAGATGAAGTTGGTTATATGACTTCTTAGTTCTCATATCTGTTTATACTGCTGTGTTCTCCTTTTCTAATTCAGTGAGAAAAAGTCCCACTAAAATTGCATTTCATTTAGAATTGTATGAGGTAGGACTGCCTGAAGAAAAATTTTGAAAATTCTCTTCACACATAGTCTTAGTAATTCTAACTTTCGAAGTGCTTTGACCTTAATTTTTGTATTGCTCTGGTTATGTTTTTAAACAAATAAGGATTTCTTTCTGATTCATCATGTCTGATTACATCTTAAGTCCATGAGCTGTCAAGTGTGATGAAAATACACAATTAGCTTAGCTTGTTGTCAAAATTTTGGATGGGTACATTTGATAACCAATCCTGAAATTGTAGCCCCTAATATCACATTATTATATATTTCTTCCCCTAAAAATCTTGCTGATACATCTACAAATAAACAATAACTAGTTCTATAAGGCCACTGAAATGATGTAGATTCCAGGACAGGGATTCTCGACAAGGGTAAAGAAATTAGTTTTGTAAAGATCTTTCTTTGGACATGTATTGCTTGTTGAAATTTTTCCTGTTTAATCAAGTTACCCACTTGTCCTTTGGATCAGACATAACATTCCAAGTTTACATCCTTTGATTTTTTTTTTCAGCAATTGTTGATCAGACCTTCATTTTGCACATAGACACTGTCCTGCATGTATAGTTCATCAGGACATGTGACTCCTTTTCAATTCTAATTCCTCTTCTTGTGGGATTTAATCTTTTTCTTCACCCTGTACCTATTCCCATAACTTTAGTATTCAAAAAGTAACAAAACAGGAACCAACTTTTAGCTTCTATTTATGGATAGAAAAAGACTGGATTTACTTTAGCAAATATCTATAGACCACTCTGAATATTGGAGACTTACATAATCAGAGTACCATGTTGTTCTTTAAAACAGGCTTATGTTCTTAAAATATTTTAACATGAGCTGTTTACTTTGATTGAAAGTCACATAGATGCTGCACTTATGAGTTTTCCCATAGGCCTTGGGGCCATTCCTCAGATTTAAAGCAATAAAAACAGAAATGAATCTATTAACTTACAGAGGACGAAGCTGCGGTAAAATGATGAATGTTAAGCAAACTTGCCTGAAACTGATTTATAAACTGCAAAGGGATTCACTAAGTGAAATGGGACATGAATCTGATAAGATGATCAGCATCAGTCATTTGAACAGGGCACTCCTTGTTAATTGATAGATCTATTGAAGAGAGTACACTAGTACACTGTAGATCAGAAAGAAACTTGGTACTGGGAATTAGGGGAGAGAGAGAAGGTGAGGAAGGAGGGAGACAGGGAGAGAGGGAAGTGAGGGAGAGAGGAAGAAAGAGAGAGAGAGAGAGAGAGAGAGAAAGAGGCTGAAGGCCTTCTTTAAACTCAGGGTTCTCAAGCAATTTTTTCCTCCCCATCTGGAGGTCTTGGAGTCTTGCAAATTGAGAATCTGGCAACTGACACCAGAATGATGTCACTGCCAGTAGTTCTGGTCCTTCAGTTGACTTTCTTCTTCCCCATTCAGACTTCTATTCTTGTTTTAGGACAACAGAACTCTAACTTTACTTCAATGATTTACATCAGAATGTACTTGCATTTGTGATTCAGCCTCCTGTGCCTTTAGGCAGAAAACCAAAGAATCCAAGGGAGAGATTTGGGAAATACCTTGAGCTCATAAACTATACTTTTTTTTTCTTTATTTTTGTCGTAACCTGGGACTGAACTCAGGACCTTGCCCTTGCCGGGGAAGCACTTATTCTACTGAGCCATCTTCCCGGCCTCTATACTTTCTATAAGCCAAAGCTGACAATGAATTTTCTCAATAGACAGATACACATGTCTGTTTCAGCTAAATACTGATTAGTTTTACTTTGCAAGAAGTGACAGTTTTTACCCATTCAATTCAACAACTACTTACTGAGCTTCTGAACAGCAAGAAAAGTATCCAGAGGAAGTAAAAATGAGCAAGATAGTCCTCTGTAGAAGGTTTCAGTTAGATCTGAGCAACAAGCAGCACAAACATGTATAGTACAAAACTGAGAATTCATGTGGGATTCTGCTTCAGAAATTGAGGCAATGAGACAACTGAGTGTGAGAACTGCATGGCTTTTGATCTGGACTGTCTTAAAGGGGTCTTGCTAAAAGTTATAGGAAAAGAAAAGATTTGGCTGGTACAGCCTAGAGGTAGAAAAGCCTTGATAAATCAGAGAAAAATAATGATATTGACCCTATGTTAACACTTCAAAGAATACATGTAAGTCCTAATCTGCCAATCCTAAAATGAAATGAAACAAAAACAAAACAAAGCCTAACAATCTCCCCCAAAACCACATCCACACAAACATATCTCTAGCTGGAACCACAACTGCAGATCAAGCTAGCTATTGAATTTCTTTGTTTCTGGGCAACATTTGGATTTAAAAAGTCAAAAACAATCACCAGGCATATTTCTTCATTTTCTCAACCATATTTCATGATTTATTCCTTCTGCTATAAAAGGAGCCATGAGCAATTAATATAAAGCATTTACATTTCTGAACTTCTGAAAATTCATTTAAGCTCTGGGTTGCCTGATTACATGTCATTTCTTATTATGATTTAACTCAGAAGTGCTACCTTTTGTGGTATTCTAATTGGTAAACAATCAATAGTTAATTGGAAGATAGTATATAGGAAACAAAGGGCCAAATTGTTTTAAATTCATTACGGCACTTTTATCCAATTAAAAATGACTAATATTTTGTTTCCATCTGTGACATGTAAACTATGTATAGGAATCTTACATAGCTAGCTTTTATTCTTTTTGCCTGATTTCCTTTTCTAATCTCCTTCTAAATTTTTGAGCTATAAAAGATGACTTCACATAAATTGTCCCTGAATCATTTCTATAGTTAGTGACAGCTACCTTCTATTTCTAAGAGAAACACTCTTCACATACTGTTCAGGCTCTTTTACTGGTTCAAGCAGCTTACAACAAAGAGAAGAATGTGATATTATTAGAGGCTTTCTTGTGACTTTCATTTTATGCTCTCTTCCAATGACACCTGCTGATACCGTAAGTACAGTACTGAGGGCTAAGAGGAAGCTGTGAGCAGACTAGGTAAGTGGAATCTGTTGATTTGTGGATTTTCTAAGAAGAAATAAAAAATAAAATCGTTTTAATGAAGAAATATTCATTAGGGTAGTGCCACTAGAGCAATGAATGATCCATGAGAACTTGGGTTTTTAGACCATTGTTCAGCTGAAACCACAGAAATACCTCAAGAATGCAATTTCACCTGCATATTAGAATTTTCAATGCATCCATTTGTGAGTGGGGATATAGCTAAACAGTGGAGTGTTTGCCTAGAATTGGCAAGTTACCCAAACATAGGATTATGAGCTGCTCCGGCTCTGGAGTCTGAAAGTCACCTTGGAATCCTAATTCCCATTTTTTACTAATATGGCTTTGGACCAGTAACTTAGTCTTCTACCACTAGATTGATTTTGTTTTATTCAATGGAAAGATTAATGAAATTTTCTTATATAATAATGATTAAATCCACGTATAAGACATACTCTGGGCACAAAGAAATGAAGCAACAAATAGGACATATTATTTAAATGAAAAGTAATTTTTCCTATACCAACTATTCATGTGTGAGTGTGTTTGGTTGTTTGTATACATCTTTTAGCTTTGTCTTCATAAACAACAGGACACCCAAGCTATTACTGAGCACCATTTAAATATACTCTTGTTGTGCCTTTTCAAAAAAAAAAATAGTAAGGGTGTTTTATTTGGATATTTGGTACCCAGGGATTTGAGATTAATATTTCAGGGATTTCTTTCTACTTTTTCCCACAAAAAGAATTTATCTCAGTAGGAATGATGTCTTTTCATGTAGTATAGGGTGGAGATTCAATACATATGAATTTCTTAGTGAGAGAAATGATAAGTTCCCATTGATATTCACCTATGGAAGCAAGTTGCTGTATGTGGATGCATACAAAGACATCCCTTCACATGTGTGTTTGTGAATATGTACATACAGAATGGGAAAGGGGTTGTTGGATCAGTGTGTATGTCTTTAAATATATGCAAAATTGTATCATTTCCTTCTTCTATAGGGCCCAAATTTATGATGTCTTCAATATATTTGAATACCTAAATGTTAATATTTTATATTATTTCTATATGTACCATATTATTCACCTATGCCTCATTGTAAATTTGTCATGGAATGTTAAAACAAGTAGTACTACCTCTGTCCCTTGTAACTACACAGAAAATGATATCTACTGCCATGTGACCATCTCAGACAGCCCTGGGACTCTAAATTGTCCACCATTAATGTTAGTTTCGTACTACCAGTACCTCCTAAGAGACAATTTTCATTCTTTTCCTTGTCACATAATCTTTAGGGAACTTGATGAAAACCATGTATCTTCTCTTGATAGTAAGTGCTAGTACTTTTATATATTTGATAGAGAAAATTTCCATATGCATATATTTTAGAAGGTTCACTTAGTCCTTGAATTGAGCATCTTGGAACATTATATTAAAAACACCACACTGGTACAGAAGGTGGTTTTTCATATTTTAAAAAATATAGGGCTGGCCAAATTGAAGTGCCTGAAAGCAGGTGCAGGGATTGAGGGTTCCATCCCCAGGTCTGCCGTGCCAGCCCCTTCCCCTGGGCATGGTGAGATGGCAATTAAGACCGGGCATGGTGGCGTACACCTGTAGTCCCAGCACCTGGGAAGCTGTAAACAGGAGAATCTCTATGAGTCTGATCTAGCAGTGAGACCCTGAACACCGCGTAAACCCTTCCCTAAAATACAAAAAAAAAAAAAAAAAAAAAAAAAAAAAAAAAAAAAAAAAAAAAAAAAAAAAAAGTTACAAATTACCTAGGTCTGATTTTAGAAAATTCTAGAGAGCACTGATGCATTCTTCAGTACTTACAATATGAGAAGAGTGTTTTGTAAAGAGGAAGGAATGCTGTGAATTTCATTACTACCTCTTGAATTCTGTAGTAAGATGGAACTCAGAAGTCAAAACACTTCAAATATTGTAAGATCATATGGCAGATATATATACTCTATGTTTTTTAAATACCATCCAGGACAGTTCAGGGATAGCACGTCATAATCAAACACATTGATGTTTGTTAGCAAAACATAGGCATATACATGCTAAATGTGATTTAAAAAAAGAAAAAACTATAGGGAAGCTCACGGAAATCTAAAGGATTATGTTACCCACAAAGGAGTAATAGTGACAGAAAACAACTTCCAAATTATAGAGCTTTTAAGAATTCAGAATTGCCGTTATAGAATTGTGGCTCTAGAGCTGATTTTAGGTATTTGAGAAAGAGTGAAAAACACACATTCATTTCAATTTTTCCTCTATATCAAAAGAATTATAAACCATATACTAGAAATTGTCCTAAGTATCCTACAGCTCACTAAGGTAGATGATTTGTGAATTCATGGATTACATGAACAGACGCAAGCAATTCATGGTATGCTTAGGAATAAATTATATGTACTTGGTATTCTTTTTAGCAGCACTTAACAATGAATCACAATAGCTCTACTTGACAGAAAGGAAAATGTTTACCTAACCCAATACAAACACATAAATACTAAAAACAGACTTAAAAAATCACAGCAGAAAGTTAGAAACCTATGTCTTCAATGACATATTTTTATGCAAAGAAATTGAACTAAGGACTTGATTTCAAGGCTCTTGCAGTGTCACTTGAAATAATTTTGCCTGAAAATTGCATAACTGAGTTCACTGATAAGGAAAGCAACAAAATTTAATAAAACAACTGTCTATATTTAAGCTGCCTTTAAGATTTGAAATCACATAGGGGAAAAATGTTTTCAAAGGTATAAGACCTATTGAAAACTTTAAAGGAAATGCCAAATAATAAAACAAAGTAATAAACTGAATCCTTGTGTCTACATTCATAGTTCTATTTATTGATCTGATTCTATTCAAGTTGCTGCTAAAGTAGAATGTTATCAAAGTAATATTGCTGAAGACTGTGTATTCTTCTGCTTGAAGAAAAACTGATTATTCTGACATGGAGAATAACTCCTTTTTATATCTCTATCTAACATCTATGAAGCATCCATTATGTAGCTTGCAGGGAAGGCAAAATTTTCCCTGTACTCTTTTAGGATCCTTAGTTATCCTAAATAAATTGATGCAGGACAAATTTACAGAAGAACATGTAAACTTAACATAAGTTTGATGTGACACAGGGTCCTTCATAAAGGAAAGGAGTACCGAAGAAATAGTAAAATCTCAGTGCACTTTATGGCAGATTGAACAAAGAAAGGCAATTGTGGAAAAGCAGCTAAATGTATTGGAAGGCTAGAAATAATCAAGAGTTATTTTAACATGGTCTGCTCATATAAAATTCTCTAGCTCTCAAGTCTATCATCTCTGGTAGATAGTTTCTTTTCTTATGGACTACAAGTAGATGTGTCATACATTGCTCTTAGGAAAAAAAGAAGAGGTCATAATGCCGCAATACTTCTCGTGCCTGGAGGTTTTTCAGTGCCACAGTATATTCTTTACACCAAAGTGGCATGTTTTGAAATAGTCTGTTGCTTTTCGAAGTTTGGCTTTGTTCCTTGAAAGACAATCTAAGAGGAGTACCAGAAATACTGTTCCAGAAAAAGACCATACAATCTGATTATAAAAGATGACACAAGGGTCATCTTCAAAAATAACCCAATGCGTCATAAAGTATTTTCCAAATAAGAACTTGGCACCTTATGTATAGCTTGGTTATCATACATTCATCTTTACAACTAGTTTCTCTTAAATATTTTGTCTGTTTTGAGACAAGTTTTCACTGTGTAGTGTAGGTTGGCCTTGAACTCACTCTGTAGCCTAGGCTTGCCTCAAACTTTCAGTGGTCCTCCTGTCTCGGCCTCCACAGTGCTGTGATTATGGGTGTGCACCACCACGCATTAAGCTCTCTTAATATTTTCTAGTGCCTGTTCTGATCCTGAGGTCATATATACCTTGGGGGGCTTAGAAATAAATGGTATTACGTTGAGACGTGAAGCATACTGCTCTAAGGCTTGAAATGGCCAAGTACTGGACATTTCATGTGAATCACTGTAGCATAAGGAAACATGATCTGGAACCTAGTCCCTTATGTCAGTTACTGTTTGACTTATCATCAAACATTTATTCTGGACTTGTCCTAGGAAAAGTCACTCCTATGCATCAATTAGTCCCTAAAATGTGTGGGATTTCAGATCTTCCCAGTGCTGTTTACCTTGGAGCTTAGGAATTCCCTGGACTTTGGGTTGATTTGCCTTATATTAGTTCTTCTCTCCAGATTTATACAACCATGACAGTGAGTGATTTCCCAAGTCATGTTCCAAAGTTTGCCTGTCTTATGCTAGTCTTAGCCCTGCATGATGTTATACATGATCATCATCAAAGAGCTGTCTGAATATAACACTCTGAGTCCACTGCAATCTTCTCATCCCTAAAATTGTATTTTCCAGCCTAATTATATTCCCCTGTTTCTTTTGCCACCATGAGTCACGCCATCCTTTTTCCCAAAAGAATTTTTCTCTTTTAGTGCTCTGCATCAACTGCTTTGTTTCTCTTTACATGTGTTCTTTTCTAACCTCACGATTACCAGCATGTTCTTGGACCTCTCCGTGAGTTAGTCACCTGGCTTCCCATTTTCTGATTTTAAATTTTCTCTGATTGTTTTCATTCAGAAATGCCTGTGACTACTATGTGCTGATGACTCTCTAAGTATCACCCCTAGCTCAGTCTATAATTCTTCACTGCTAGCTCAACCTGAAAGTACCAAAAGGTACCTCCCCATCTTCAATTTACCACATCGTCTTTTCTCCCTCATCTCTCCTAACACTTCTTAAAAATTTTTCTTTCTTCCTATCTTTGTTGCACTTGAAAACACCATCACCAAAAAGGTCTTTGAATAAGGCTTTTGAATATTATCTTTCCTTTCTACCTGAAGTCATCATAAGAAACTTCTAGAAACTGATACTATAATAGCAGGAATCATTACTAGAAAGCTTAGTGCTGCATATAAAAGTGTGTCTTTAAGAGAATATTTTCTATATAATTTTTATATATGTTAGTGTACTCATGCTTCAAAGTACTTTATGAAAAATACTTCTAGTAAAGCTATATATATTGAACACAGGTATATTTATTGGTGCTTGCTTCAGTTACCTTTCTCTCATTGCTGAGACAAAATATCCCACACCAAAAATGAAGGAAGGAAAGATTTATTTAGCTCACAGTTAGTGGAGGTTTCAATGTCTTTCAATCAAAAAGACATTGATGCTATCTGATATATTTATTTTATTTTATTTTATTTTTTGCAGTACCAGGGATTGAACACAGGACCTTGTACTTGCCAGGCAGCTATTTGGTATCTTAGCTAAAATTTATGTTTAAAGTAAAAGATGTTGGTCCATACACAGCTGGTTCCAAGGCAGAGTGGCACATGGCAGAGGGCGGCAGTTTATGGCTGTAGAAAACAGCAAAAGAGCAACAGGAAATGGAAGCAGTAGTGGCAACAAAGGTGAAGGAGAGCAGACAAAGGTTAAGTCTGTATCCCTTATGTTGCACAGAGGCTGTCCGCCCAAGATATTATTAATAACATCCTGATGCTAGAATCAAATGAATGAGATGCAGAAAACGTCCTCAAAAAGACATTAATGCTATTTGATTTTTTTTTTTTTTTTTTTTTTGCAGTACCAGGGATTGAACTCAGGACCTTGTACTTGACAGGCATCGATTTTATATCTTAACTAAAATTTAAGTTTAAAATAAAACATATTGGTGCATATTTAATTGTTTTAACATTAAATAAAAAGCCATTTGCATATATGAATGTGTAGATAAGAGTATTAGTGCATGAGTGGTGCAGATTGAGAAATAATACAGGTTATAAAATCCTGATACAGTTGTGCCTCTCTGCATGAATTTAATTCCTTCCAGGATTCTGGGGAAGATGGCTTGATTTGTGCTTGTATCAGGAAGCTAGCAGTGGTTGTATTTGTCACCTGACGTGGAGTTCCCAAGTGGAAGCAAAAATTTACTATATGCTTCTATTTGTGAACCAAATTTTTCAAGAACAGAAGTGTTTGAAATCTGAGCTATTACAATACTGATGTTATTTTATGAACTAGATTTCCCACAATAAAAATAGAAAAGAAACCTGTTTTGAAAGTTTCAAATATATGTGTATTGTAATATATTCAGAAGTGTTTATGGATTATGACCAAAGATAGCTCCCAAACTGGTAAGTCTGTCAGTCTATGTTAAATCATCTTGTTAGTAAATAATGCTTGTGAACCTCTGTGGAAGTGAGGTGAAAACAATGGATACAATGTGTTGCTCTTCAAAGCAACTTTCAATGTAGTCAGGAAAATAAGTCATACAAATCACCATGATAACCTAGTAGCATGTTATATACGAGGTTATGTTGTGTAAACTGTTTACAGAGAGTTAAATGACATCATTACCACAAAAATCTGTGAGTCTCATTTTAGTGCCTAGCTCTTTTACTTGGCTTTAGAAAATTCTGTTGAAAACTTTGAAATTTCGGTCTAAAAAAATCTTGTGGAAGAAGCTGATAAGGCGAATAAGGAAGCTGAGAAAATAATGGAGTATAATTAAAGATTAAAACTTTTTTCAGAAGAGAATTTCTTAGGGGTTAATTTGGACCGACTGCTGCACTTTTTGAACAATAACAAATGGAACAATCTTTTGAAAATAATCTTTGCTCTTTAGAAAAACACAAATATATTTCTCTGAGTGCATAAAAAGGATGTTATGCTCACAGTTAGAGGGGTAAAGGAGAAAAACAAGGACAGGAAATACTTTAAAATGAGGAGATTCATTTTCACCCATCTCTGCTGCTTCTTTGTTTAGGAAGAGATCTCAGTGTTTGAAGCATCCATGGCAGCTTTCAAAAATCTCTGTTCTTTACCTCCACTCAAGATAAAATAAAATTACAATCTCCACAGACAGGACTCTAGCATCTGGAATTTAGTGAACTCCCCAGGTGTTTCTAAGATGCAGTCATATTTGAGAACCTCTGGCATAACAGATCTAGAAGAGAGCAGTCAAGAGTTTCAAAAAAAACACTTGAAAGGAAAAAGCTGTTATCCCAGGCTCCTGTTACCTAATGAATCTTGGTAACATGGATATGACCTCTACATTCAAAATAACGAAGGCAGATCCCAGTTCTTTGCAAATGAAAGTGAGAGGATTTTTCTGCATGATCTCAGAAATTAGCATTTGCTATCACATTTGGAACTGACTAAAGGTGTACGTGTATGATGAGAAAAAAATAACTATTAGATTCCTGACACAGTATTTCTTCTTCTAGACTGAATAGAAAATATTCAGTCTTGTTCCACTAATACACATAATTTCATTGAAAGATACATTAAAATTTTAAGCATTTGAGAAAATTGTAACATGGAGAGTCAGGTGTGAAGTTGGTATGTGGGTGGATAATTGGTAAAGGTTTTATTGCTTGATATCAGAAAATATATTTTTCTTATAAAAGTAATACACTATTGATTGCATGCTTGGTACTTTCAGATGTGTAAAGGCATCTCTCATTTTTTTCTCATTCTGAAAATCTGCCAGTTACTTGGTGTATAAAGAGGAAAGATACAATTGGTTATAGAAATGAGATAGACGATTTAGGTGGTTGTATGCAGCTGTAAGCAATAAATGCTGAGCTCGGCAGAAAGTACTATGGGCAAAAATTCAAGTGATTTACTAGCTATCTAAAGCACATGAGATTTGTAATTCATGAGACCCTCAGGCCAATCACTTTTCTTCTGTAATAGGAAGCAGATTTTTTTTTATCCTTTTTTTTCCATTTATTTTTATTTTATTAAAAGACAAATGTCAATCAGACAGTTTCAAGACACCTTAACCATACAGAGTCGATGAATTAATACATTGCAAACTGTTTTCATAACGTTTTGGTACTGTACAAGGTGCATACATGAAATTATATTTACAGGTTTTTTATAGCTGAATTATATCAAAGATTCAATAATTATTTACCTAGTGGATGACCATAGCACTAAAAGCCGA
>PVKA01031053.1:0-26678 GCA_004027165.1 Ctenomys sociabilis
GTTGTTGCAGGCATCCAGATGTGCCACCGCTCCAGGTGCATACAGCTGCCCGTGCAGCTGGCAGGGGCACTGGGCACGAGGCAGACAGCTGCTGTTGTGCAGGAAGAGGCCAGGGGGGCAGGCACAGCTAGGTGCACAAAGGCCTGTGCACTCCACCCCAGGATCTTGAGCCAGGCAGAGCTGAGGGCAAGGACCCCCCTCCTGGAGACACTGTTCTGCTGAGCGGAACACCATGTCACTGGGGCACTGCGCTGCAGGGCAGAACAGAGCAGGTCTGGGCAGGGGCAGGGGCAGAGGAAGGGAAGCCACGAGAAGGGTCTGGGGAGGGCAACGTAGCCCTCTCTATCCTCCCCTCCCTCCTGGCTTGCTCTGGCACCCAGCATGTCACCAGTGAAATCTAGGCTTTGCCTCTTTGTTTTATTTTGTTTTGAGGCTTATTCCAGGCTGGCCTTGAACTCCTCAGCCTCCTGAGTACCGGGATTACAGGTGTGCGTCACCCTGTGCAGCTAGTACAGATGTTCTTAAAAGAAGAGGACACTAGTATCTGATCCAGGAGGGTTCAGAGGAGAGTGGGGAGGGGGTGAGCTTCCCAGGGCCTTTGGCTCTTGTGCACAGACCTGCCCAGCATCTGGACCTGCTTGGAGCAGGCCACCCTCTGGACCAGCAGCCAGGAGCCCTGTCCCCAGCAGGTGGGAGAGGGAAGAAAGCCGGAGGTCTGCCTGGCTGAAGGTACCGCCTGACCTGACATGCGAGGTCAGGGATGTGTGAGGGGCTTGGTGTGCATCATACTCTGGGGTGGAGTCCCCTGGAGGATAGGTCAGAACCTCCTACCTGAGCAGGGCTGTGTGCTGCAGTCCCTGGTCTGACTGTGGGGTCCCCGGCACACGGGGTGCCCAGGAGCCAGGCCATCACAGCTGCGCCCACGGATCTGCACACCTCCACCACAGGACACTGAACAGGCCGACCAGGAAGCCCACAGACCCCAGCTGCTGGGCACTGCAGGAAGAGGCCAGGGCCCCAGTCACGGGGGTATGGTAGCAGAGGATCCGGACTTGGGGGGGAGTGCAGGGGCCACCAGCCACACCTCCCCAGCAGTCGGTCATGTGCTGGTTCCACAGCGCGAGACATTTAAGGACAATAGTCAGGTCTGCTCTGACCTCTGTCCTCTTTCCTCCACTTCCTGGGGCTCATAGGATCCCGCCCCACAAATTGACCAGCCACACCAGGGATGATGGGGTCATACCTGGGCACAGAGGGGGGCTGCAGGGCTCCTCCTGGACGGCCTCTCCAAGGCAGGCATCCTCAGGGCTGGGGCTGGGGCAGAGCCGGAAACGCCTGTGCCAGCTGGGTTCCCCTCCAGGGACAAGGCAGCTCTGGGAGCAGGGGGACCAGGGCGTCCATGGTGTCCAGCCCCAAGCTTCTGCAGGCTCTCCTGCTGCAGAGGGCCAGAGAGACCAGGGGCTAGGGCACGTTCTTGAGGAAGCAAGGTACCATGCTAGGTTTGGGAGTGGCCCCTGTCCCCTCCAGCCAGCTGGAGCCCCTAGTGGCCGGGGAGCCTCTCCTGCCCCGGTGGCCCAGTCAGTGCAGGGTGCCACCTCGTGCAGATGCTGGCTCTTGTCAGCCCATCCTGCTTGAACACCTAGGCCACAGTGTCTTCATGAGAGCCTGTCTCTCCCAGCAAGACCAGTTCAAGGCCTGTGGAAGCCTTGCTGAGTCCCCTCCCAGGGGACCCACAGGTCCTCTCCCACTGTGTCCACAGGGCCAGGCACGGGGAGGGGCAGGCGGCCCTCTGCCATACCTGTCCTGCACTCTGTGTAGCAGGCCTGCAGCTCCTGGCTGTCACCCTCACAGGGGGCACCTCCGAAAGCCACAGGCGGGTTGGAAGGAGACCTGGGGAGAGAAGAGCCCTGGGTCCCCTGTTCTCCTCACCCCCAAGCCCTGAGCCCCCTTCCTCCCCGTGTCCCGCTGTCTTCACCCTGCACACCTGAACCTGGCCTTCACTCCGGGGCCACAGGAGCGGTCACAGGGGGCCCAGGAGGACCAGGCTGACCAGCCACAGGGCTGGGGGCAGCCACCTGGCTCACAGTGCAGCTCGCCCTTCTCACACATGCTGCAGGGAGGGAGAAGAGGAGAAGCTATCAGCACCTCAGCGCAGGGCCCGCCCGCCCACTGTCTGCCCCGCCCAGTGCCACCCTACCCAGCATCCTGACCAGTGGCTGCAGTTGTCCATCAGGAAGGATGACCCTGGTTGCTTCAGCTCTTCACCCACAAGGCAGGGGCACTCCGAAAGGGGCAGGCAGTGCGAATCATGGAGAAGCAGCCCCGCAGCACAGCGGCACCCTGGGGTCGGGTGAGGGGAGGCTGGCGTCTGAGGGCAGGCGGCCTGGACAGGCACACCCCCCCCACACTGCTCGGGTCTGCCTCACCCTCCACACACTGCCCAGTGCAGCTCCTGTTGGCCTCGGGGTCCAGGCAGGAGGGTGGGCACCGGGGCACCAGCCCCTCCTTGCATGACTCTGCATTCACGTGCACACGGCCTGGCCCACAGTCTGGGGGGAGATGGGCACCTTATGGGGGGAGCTCGGGGAGGCTGAGAGAGCTTCCCGTGCCCAGCACCCTCTTACCTGTGTCATTGTCACAAGGTTGCAAGCCACAGGGTACCCTCTCTTGGGAAGCCCCGGGGCAGGGGGCACCGCCATTCTTCGGTGGGGGGTCCATACAGTTCCTCCAGCGACTCCGGTGGCCACCCCCACAGGACACGCTGCAGGGGCCCCAGGTCTCCCACTCTGCCCATGCCCCAGCCACTGTAGGGGGAAGGAAGAGCAGAGGTCCAATGGGGAGGTTTCAAGGGGCCATGTGCTGTCCAGAAGAGGGGCCAGAAGGGACGGAGCCCTCGCCCAGCGGCAGAGCAGCACAGAGCCCTGGAGCTTCCTCCTCTGCCCGGGATGCCTCTATCTCCCAGATGCAGGAGCTGGGGGAGGACCTGTTGAGGCCTCACCAAGGTGGAAGCTCTACACACTGACAGGGGCAGAGCCAGTGCAAGCCCCAGGTGCACACTGTCTGACACAGTGGGTGAAAGAAAGTGGCCAAGTGGGGCTGTGGGGCAGATGTGGGGGCCAAGCAGAGCCCAGAAGTGGGTGGGGACCACAACCTCAGGTTCATTAGACAAAAGGCTGCAAAGCTTCTGGCCAGGCACAAGTAAGCAGCCAGCTGATGTCTGAGGTCCATTTCTCCACCCTCACTGAGCTCCACCTATGGAGGCATTCCAGCCTTCATCCACTCGTCCACTCATCCATCTATCTATCCATCCATCCATCCATCCATCCGTCCATCCATCCATCCATCCATCCATCTGTTCACTCATCTACTCAGCCATCGATTTATCCATTGATCCACCCATCCGTCTTCTATCTACTCATCCATCCATCATCCGTCCCTTCATTCACCTACCCCTCCTCCTTCATCCACCCAACCACCCGTTGCTACATCTATCCATCCACCCAGGCATCCGTCATTTTCCATTAATCCTCCCACCCACCCATCCAATCATCTTCCCAGCTCCTTCCTCCATCCTGGATGCCTTCTGATGTGGGATGACCACGGTTCCCAGCTTTCAGCACATATCTAGCACATGGTAATGGGTTCACTTGGGCAAGCAGGTGGGGTTGAAGAGTCCCAGGGCAGAGGGCTGATCCCATCCCCTCTGGGCCCTGGCTACCTGGGCAGGCCTGCACAAAGCAGGGCTGACTGCGCAGCTGGTCCTTCAGGCAGCTTCCCCCGGGCAGGGGTGGCCGCAGCTGCTCCCGCCGCTGGAAGGTGAAGCCCAGGCCACAGCTGTGGCTGCAGCCACTCCAGCTAGACCAGGGTGCCAGCATGCAGTCCACTGAGGGGACAGGTGGGCCGGGCTCAGTGGGGGGAGGTCATAGAGGTACAGGTCCCTCAGGTGTGTCCCCTGCCCAGCTGGGCAGCACATACCACAGTTGTCCTCATCTGAGCCATCCTGGCAGTCAGAACGCAGGTCACAGAGCCGCTCAGCTGACAGACACTCCCCACTGCCACAGCGAAACTGGCTCGGGGAGCAGAGTGCCCTTGAACCCGGCAGCCCAGGAAGCACGGTGGTGGGCACTGTGAAGGGCCCTGTGCTCACTGCCCATGAGGCGAGGGAGAGAAGGGAGCTACATGAGTGATACGGTGAAGCCCTGCAACCTCAGCCAGCAGTGGGGCAGCACCTGCTGGCCAGAGGCCTGGCCTCTGCTTCCTCCTGGTGCCTCAGCCCCTTTCACTACTGTGAGTGGGGTCTACACAGGGTCCTTGGTGTGCATAGGTCTCACACAGCCTCTCTACTGGTGAAAGGCACTTGTCAAAGTGTCCAGAGAAGGGCCAGAGCACTAGAAAATTAGTTCACTCCCTTGGATATCCTCTTCCTGAATGGGTACTCCCTGGGACGCCCCTTTCTGTAGCTGAATTAGTGCCTGATTTCTTATCCTGATTGCAAAACAAAGCTTTGATCGTTAATGACCTACTTTGGATGGATGGGTGGGTGGATGAAGAGATGAATGCATGAATGGACAAATGGTAGGTGGGTGGGTGGGTGGATGGATGGATGGATGGAGGGCTAAGTGGATGGATCAATGGATAAATGATAGATGAGGGGGCATGTGAATGGCGGATAGATGGATCTGTGGACAGGTGGAGAATGAATGGGTGGATGGATAGATGGATGGAGAGTTGAATGGCTGGATCAATGGATAGATGAGTGGGTGAGTGTGTGGATGAATAGATGGATAGTTGGAGGATGGGCAGGTGGGTGGAGAGATGAACAGGCCAGTGGATAAGTGGCAGGCGGGTGGATGGGTGAATGAATGGATCAATGGGTAAATGGATGGGTGGGGATGAGTGTCAGATAGATTTTATAAAACAGGCTGAGACCCAAGGTCTATTCCATTTCTCTCTTCACCATCTCTGAAGACGCACACATTGCTAATGGTTTTCATACTTCCAGCTTCTCTCCACTCCCTGCTACCTTGCCTCTCCCAAAGTCTCCCCACATGAGCTAGAAATGGGTATGGGGACATCCAGACTCCAAGCCATCTTGCCACCCCCAGTGCCCTCCACAGGCCCCCTGCTCACCGCAGTGCTGCTCATCAGAGCCATCCAGGCAGTCCTCGCTCCCGTCGCAGAGCTGTGCGCTCTGCACACAGCCCAGTGCCTGGCAGGGCACCTGCCCAGGGCCGCACTGCGCAGGTGGGAAGGGCTTGGGAGGGATGCTGTGCCCTGTGGTGGATGGATGGATGGATGAGGAGACGGATCTTGGCGTCCCACAGCCAGCTGATCAGGCTTGCAGGGTGGCCTGCTTTCCGCCCCTCTTGGGATGATGGAAATGGACTGAACTTCATCAGGAAACTTGTGTCCTGGGCCTGATTCTACCACAAATGGCCATGAGCAGTGTGACTTTGACTGGCCTCCCAGAGTTCTGGACTCTGGCCGAGAAACTGGGCTCATGGGTGTGCACACAGGGTCTCAGGACCTTACCAGCAGGGGTCACTGGCGTCAGTGGCCGTAGGGGGAGCACAGTCACCGCGGCCATTCCTGGCTGCAGGCTCAAGGCCCCACGGTGGGGTGTGGACGTGGTAGCAACGTTCTGCGTGGCTTCCCCAGAACTGCGGTGGGGAGACTGAGAGGCTGCCACCAGACTGCCCGGCCTCTCCTCTGTCGGGGGAAGAGGAAGTGAACTGAGGCTGCCCTCTCTCCTTGCCGTGAGAGGGAGTGATGCAGACCCTGAGCTTCTGCATGCCAAAGACACTGTCACATTCCAGTGATGTGTCACTGCCCCATGCCCTGGCATGGCAGGGAGTTTGCTAGGGACAGAGATTTAGAGGGTGGGCGTGATCTTGTGCACATACCCCCAGAAGGTGCAGGGGACTTCTGCTTGGGATGCCAAGAGCCAGTCTCTGTCAGACCCTGCAGAGGGACAGGGCTCAGTCATCCACTGTGACCCAGATACTGAGGGTGGCTCACATGGCTCCTCCCCCATCCCTGGCTCCCGGAAACAGTGGAGGTGGGGTGAGAAGTAAGTGCTGCTCTGCTGGGGAGCTGGGCTGTGCACCCCAAGGTGCTGGTCCACACCCTCAAGGGCTCAGATTCTGATGCTGAGCTCTTCCAGGCTCCTAGAGTAGACACCAGGTGCCTGTCCCAACAGACCTCTGTCTCCCAACCTCCTCCAGGCTGGTGCCCTGCCCTGTGCCTCTCTGTATCTCTGTCTGTGCCTTGGGTCCCTGACCCCTACTAGCACCAACTTGTACCCTGGAAGGCTCCCAGGTAGAAGGCCTTCAGAGCAGCACCAGGAAGCACAAGTGTAGGGTGTCAAACAGGAGGGCCATGGCAGCAGCAGCCCTGACGAGACCGTGAGGCCCACGAGCTTCCCTGCACCCCTGTGCCCACCCCAGGGCTTCCTGCTCAGCTCACCTCCCAGGGCTGGGTGGGGGACAGGGTTGGAGTCCTGGCTGTAGGATGGACCCTGGGAAGAGAAATGGCCAAGGAGGGTTCAGGGGTCTCCTGGCCTGGAAGGCTCCATCCAGAATGGGCTCAAGGGTCTCTGGGCCAGGGTGGGACACCCAGGAAGGGCACAGGACAAAGACAAGCTCTGAACAAGGCTGTTGCTTTACTGCATGTTGCGGTCACCAGGGCGGTGTATGAAGCACACCTGCGGGGCCCCTTGCGTGGGCAGGACAGAGCCAGGTGTCACTGTGAGAACCACTTAACCACAGATGCTACGGGAAGGCACAGCACCCCAGAATCCTTGGCAGAAAGGGGCCCTGGGGACACCCAGGTTGTAGGGCTCACAGCCCCTGGGGATACCTCCCACGTGCCTGTCCCCTCTGAGTCCAGGCAGAGTCCTCCATACCCGCCAGTCCCTGCAGGCAGGGGCCCACAGCCCTCCTCATCAGAGCCGTCCTCGCAGTCTGCAGCTCCATCGCAGGGCCCCCCACTCAGGGCACACTCCCCACTGGCACAGCGGAGCCCGGTCCCCGGGCATGGGTGTGTTCCTGAGGACATCGGGTGCAGGGGAGGGTGTTGCTCAGGGCTCCTGTAGTCCTGCCCCCAACTCCAGCCCCACTCTCACCCCCAGCCCAGCCTCACCTGTCCTGCAGCCCAGCAGCTCTGCCCACTGGAAGATGCCACTGCTGACTCCACTGGGGTGGCCGGTGTGTGGCCAGATCCTCACGTACCTCGCCTGGACCATCCGGTCAAATGTCCATCCCTTGGGGGTCACATCAGCCCAGCTCCCAGGGAAAGGCTGTGGCACAAGGCACCCACTGTGACTCTGGCCCTACCGGGTCTCCTTCCCCTGCTCTCCTGAATCCCTCAACCTTCAGGGCATGGACCCTCCTGGCCATAGCATCTGGTTCCCCAAGGCAGTGGGAGTGTGACCCCGGCTAAAGTTCCTCCCACTGTCCCAGACCAGGTGTTCCTTAAGTCGTGGACAGCTGCGTGGGCTGAGTCCCACGCGGCCCCTTCCTCTTGGGAGGACGCCAACCCTAGGACATCAGCCCGGTTATCACCACTGCAGCGTCTTCTGATGTCCACTTGGCGGTTCCCAGGCCCTGGCTCTGCAATCAGTCCCTGCTATTTACTGAGCCTTCCGCGAGCACATACACAGGACTGAACCTCCCCGGGAGACCGAAAGCCCCTCCAGGATCCACGAAGGGGCCAACTGGGCCACTGAGCCAAGGGGCCTTTGGTATTTGGTACCTTGGGCACAGGCAGAGGACCACGCAGGTCACTGTAGCTGTGCCAGTGTAGGCCATCGCTGCTGAGCTGGAGGGAGAAGCTGGGGAGGCGAGCATCAGCGGAATGAGGGCCCTGCACCACGAGGCCTGGAGGGGCCAGGGCAAGGACAGGGTCAGCGCTGAAGGAGGCACTTCCGCTCCTCCCCTCCCCACCCTTCTTCCTCACTGACCAGTGAGGTTCCGGGCCCACAGCAGGTCCAGCTGCAGGTAGGGAGGCCGGGGGCGCTGCCTGGCATGAACATCCTCTCCAGGGCCGGGGGCCTCAGTGGCAGCTCTCAGGAGGTCCGTGTGGGTGGGGTGCTCCGGCTGCGGGGGCAATGTCCCCGTTCCCAGGCTGTCTTCAGGTGTTCGGGCCAGGCCCAGGGGAGAATAGCAAGGATCTGAGGTGCAGGAGAGAGAGGTAGCTACAGGACATTCTTTTTTTTTTTTTTTTGTTGGTCTTTTTGAGACAGGGTCTCGCTATGCAGTTCAGGCTGGCCTTAAGCTCACTTTGTAGCTCAGGCTGGTCTCGAACTCACAACAATCCTCCTGCCTCAGCCTCCCGAGTGCTGGGATTACAGGCCTGCGCCACCACGCCCGGCTGCTACAGGACATTCTAATAGGCACCAGGAGCACTGCGAACCTCGGGCAGCTGGGATATAAAAGGCCACACAGGGGGCCTTGGCCCAGGATGCAGGAGAAAGCAAGTGACTTGGGACAGGACCCCTTCTGACCCTGAGGATGACCTCAAGTGTGTGGGGTGCAGAGGGCCTCCCCTGGCCCTCTCCTCGCGGCGCCAGGCCCAGCCACCCAGGGCACGCACTACAGCAGCTCATGGGCTCACCTCCCACGGGGGGCAGGATGTAGGTAGCCAGTGGAGGTCCAGTGTGGGGGCTGGGGGCGGGAGCTGGAGCTGGCGTGTCCATGGGAGGTGCTGTGCTGTTCTCTGCAGTGTGGGGAGACCCAGGGAGGCTGACACGGGCACTGGCCGAGCACTTTCTCTCTAGTGGGACCCCAGGCATAACCCCCCCAGCTGGAAGGCACCTCCTTCCCTCCGTGCGCATGAGGCGTCTTCAACCCACTGCACATCTAAAGAGCCAGGATAAAACTGCCGGTCCAGAGCCGCTCAGGGCCAGGACTGGGCAGGTGCAGCTCCTAGCCTCTGCTGGCTGTGGGCAGAGGCAGCGCTCGGGGCTGGAGTTCTCCTCTCACCCCCAGTTCCATTGTGCAGTGAACAACCTGTACAACTGTGCGGGCTGGCTGGCCCACGCCTAACCTCATCAATCTGTGGGCTCACTTCCAGGATAAGGAAGACAGACGACCCCAGATTCCTGCATTCCTGCTGTATCCTCTTCCTCCCCTTGGGCTCTTCAGCCATCCCCAGACCCACTCACCAGGCAGGGCACAGTGACAACATGATTCTCTCACTCCTTCCACCAGAACCCAGCCCTGCGGGATGAAAAAGTCAGGCCGCCTGCCACCCCATCCCCCTCTCCTTCAGTCTCCCAGGGCCTGGACTCTCTGGCCACTCTCCTCCCAGGCCGCGTCTACCCAGGCTCCCAGGGACCTCACCTGGGGGCAGCTGCCCAGTGGGCAGTAGGGGGAGCAGTGCACGGTGCTGGGGTGCAGGCACTGGCACACCTCACAGGGACCCCTGCGCCAGCGCTGCCCCACGTGCCACACCCGGCCCTGCTCCTCACAGCCCTGGCACGGCTGCACCTGGCACCTGGTGACAGAGAGGCAGCCCGGCTGGAGAGAGGCTTGCCTGGGGTGACCCCCCTCCAGAAGTCTGCCCCTGAAGGGACACAGGAGCCATGCAGCTGGAGCAGGAGAAGTCTGGGCCCCAGGGAGTGCTGGGGCGATGGGAGGTGTCCATGCTGGGAAGGGCCTGCAGGAAGTACCCTCTGAGGAGAGGCGGGGGTGCAGGCCCTCCTACCTGCGGGCCTTGCGATGGATGCCTAGGCACTGGTGACCCCGGCCGGACTGGCGGGGGTTGTTGGGACTCCGGAAGGACCACTGGATGCTCTGGGCCCCACAGGGGCCCAGGCACTCAGCCCAGGGGGACCACGAGGACCAGCCACAGTTCACTGGGGAGGAAGTCAGGGCCAGGATGAGAGGGGGTGCCCCGCTGGGACCCCGGGGAAGGGCCATGCAAGAGGTGCTCACCCGCACAGTCTGGGTGGGGCCGGCAGCGCCGAGGCCGCCCCTCCTGGCAGACGCAGAGCTGACAGTCAGTCTTGATCCGCTGCCCAGGCCAGGAGCGGGTGCCATCCACCAGGCAAGGGCACTGCCGGGGCCACACGCACCGCCCTTCGCTGCCCAGCACCTGTCCTGCGGGGCACCAGCAGCCTGAGGAAAAGCCAGGGTAAGCCAGGTATGCTGGCTTGGTGGCCACAGACCTGGGGCCCAGAGCCCCCTCACCTGGGCTGCTACAGGGCTGCTCCGGCGGGCATGTGGCTCGGCTGGAGATGTCATCACAGGTCAGAGGGCAGGGGGCACAGGGCCAAAACACCAGCTCCCCGGAGCAGGTGGCATTGGGGCAGCCATCCAGAGGGCAAGGCTCTGGGAAGAGTGGGACAGAAAAGGAGAAGGGGGGCTGTGCTCCTTGAAGCCCCCAACTGCCACCCCAATCCTCTTCTACTCACTTACTGATCTCACGGATGCGGTGAGGGTCCCCCGGCAGCAGGAAACAGGCCTGGCCCCCGTTCTGGGGAGGATGGCACTGCCGTTGCCGTGTCACGGTGCCCCCACACGGCTCGGAGCACGGAGACCAGGGAGACCAGGAGCCCCATTCGCCGTCCACTGCAAAGGAGGGACCCAGCAGGGAGGAGGGAGGGATGTGCCCGGTGGTTGCTCCAGTTCCCTCTGCCCCTGGCCCTCCCTGGAGTCCCCGACTGTCACCTGGGCAGGCCTCAGCAAAGCAGGCCTGAGACTGCTGTTCAGGGCCCAGGCAGCGCTGCAGCACTGGGAGCCCAGGTGGGGAGCAGCGACGGCTCCGGCTGCGCACCCCAGATCCGCACGTCTGGCTGCACGGCTCCCACGGGTTCCAGGGTCCCCAGGCTCCGCAAGCCTGCTCCTCGGGGGAGGGCTCTGCCTCCCCCAGGGCCTCTTGGCAGTCGGGCTGTCCATCACACACCTGGGGAAGTGAGAGGCTCAGGACTGGGACCGGGCTTGGGGACATATTGGCTCTGCCCCCTCTGCCCCTGTCCCCACCCTTACTTTCTGGAAGCCAATGCAGATGCCATTAGGGCAAGAGTATTCTGGGCAGGGGACACCTGTTCCATTGAGGCCTCCTGGGGCTGGAAGACCCCCTAGGCAAAAGAGAAAACAAGTCAGCAGAAAACTGGGGCTATCCTCTGTGCATCCCTGGCCGGCCCCAGGAGGAGGAGGGTCCATAGCTTATCCTCACCCTGGGGTCAGTCAGGGAGCCCAGCCAGGGGCCGGGCCTCAGGGCAAGAGGTGGGGGCCTGGGGACAGCTGCATGGGGCCTGTGAGTGGAAAATGGTCCTGTGCGCCTGTGCCCCTGGGTCTTCTGTCTACCCCGGGGCAGCAAGAAAGCAAAACAGGGGCCAGGGAGATGGCTCAGTGGAATAAGTGCTTCCCTGCCAAGCGCAAGGGCCTGAGTTCAATCCCCAGTTCCGCCAAAAAAAAGAAAAAAAAGAAAGCAAAACGTCAAAGTTTCACGAACACAAAAGTCCTTCGGACCCTGCTGTCCCCAGACCTTGCCCTATGTAGCTGTACTCGTACCCAGCACGGGGCAGAGGTGCGGGCCATGCTCACCACAGGCCTCAGGCCTCTCATCCCACCCATCTGGGCACTGCGGCTCGCCGTCGCACAGCTGCTGTGGGGTCAGGCAGTGCGCGCTGCTGCGGGCGCAAGGCACGAGGGGCGGCGTGCAGTGCCCCGCGCAGCCCAGCTCGTCGCTGCCATCCGAGCAGTCCTCCTCCTGGTCGCAGCGCCAGCCGCGGGGGGCACACTCGCCACTGCCGCACGCGAACTCCAAGGGGCTGCAGGGGGCTGCGAAGTGGGGGTGGGAGGTAGACTGGAGCCGCAGGCTTTCTTCTCACTCGGCCTTGAGCCTTGCCTGAGGCATGCACCTCCTTTCATTCCTTCCCAGGGACCCAGGTGCCCTGCTTTCCCTGTGGCATTAGATCCTCCTGGGCTCAAGGGGAAGCCTTGAATGCCAGGAAACAAGGCTGGGACCTCAGTGCCTCTCAAACCTTTATCCTGGTTTCTTCCCTTCCTGCCTCCCTTCCTGCACGTCCCCTGCCCCAGCCCCTCCGAGTAGTGAAATTCCCACTTCATTCATTGTAGTCTCCAGCCCCAGGGCTCTGCCCAACTCAGGCCTTGGAGACGCTGTCCTATCCCCTCCTTGGCATGTCAGCCCCCAGTTTCTGCACCCATCTCCTCTGGGAGACTCACCAGGGCTGGCACTACCCAAGGGACTTGGTGCCCCTTCCAGGGAGCCCGTGGAGGGGCCCGGCGTGGTGCCAGAAGGGGTCACGGAAGGAGAGGGCATGAGGCAGTGTCCAGGGCCCTCGTCTGTTCCATCTGGGCAGTCCCAGACTCCGTCACACAGCTGCAAGGCCCCCACACAGGTGCCATCGATGCAGGACAGCTCCCCAGGAATGCAGCGCACCTGTCCTGCAGCCAGATGGGAGGAGCAGGTCCCAGGGCCCTTCCCAGGACCCTTCTCACTGTCCAGGGTGCTTGCACCCACACACTCACTCATACCAGCTTCACCTGTGCATCCCGGCAACAGAGCGGCATGGGGGAGCTGGGCCTGGAGGAAGGGGCAGGGGTGGGGGGCTAGGTCCAGAGCAGAGACAACTCACCCAGACAGGACTCCTCATCAGCGGCATCCAGGCAGTCGGGGTGCCCATCGCACAGCAGGGCCAGAGGCAGGCAGAGCCCGTCCGCACAGGCCAGGGAATCAGAGGGGCACGGGCAGCCCTGTTCGTCGCTGCCATCTCCACAGTCATCCTGCCCATCACAGAGCAGGGCCAGGGGCACGCAGCGGCCGGAGCGGCAAGACATCTGGTCCTGCCCACAGCCTGGGGTGGCACAGCCTGGCACAGATGCTGGGGTCACAGAGCACCCTTCCTGCCCCTTACCCCCTCAGGTCAACGCTCTTGGCAAAGGAAACAGCAGCTCAGGAAGCCACCCCGGGACAGCACTGCTGTCACTGCCACACACAGGCAAAGACACTCACCCTCTTCATCCGAGCCATCGCCACAGTCATCCTGGTTGTCACAAATCCACTCGTGTGGCACACAGTGCCCGCTCCCCTGGCATAGAGCCTCTCCCTCCGCACAGCGAGGCACCGGGGCCTCACAGGGTGCACCGTCAGCTCCGCAGTGCCACTCACTGTCCTGGCAGGTGCTGAGCACAGCGTCCCAGGCTTAATCGCAGCAGGGAGTGGCTGCTGGGGCTCGGGCTCTACCTGGGACCTCACTCACCAGTTCCCGCAGTCCTTCTGCAGCACTGTCCCTGCTGGGAAGAAGCTGTCGCCCCACTCACAGGGACAGGCAGCTGGCTCCACGCAGGCTCCCCCTGAGGCCACAGAGCACAGGCCTCAGGCCTCAGCCCCCCTGCAGTGGCCCCGGCCCTCTCCCGGCCCTGCTGACCACACACCATGCAGCAGAGTCCCCGCGGGGCAGAAGCAGCCCTCCACACAGGTGACAGCCTGGCAATGCCATCCAGGCTCGGGATGGCGGTCGCGGCAGGTGGGGGGACACACGGGGCCGCAGGCCTCGTACACCTGTCCCCCTTCGCACTGCAGGGCTGGGTAGAGACGAGAGAGCCTGGGTTCACGGAGGGACAGGAGCAGCAGGAAGCAAGGTGACCAGACGGAAGGTGACACGGGTGTGTGGGGCAGACCCTCGGTGAGCTGGGTTACATCGGCCTATAGGGCGGCTGTTCTTGCATGTTTGGTTCTTCCAGAAAATATCTAGCAGACGCAAAGCGTCCTGCATGCATTTGACCTTGGCTGACTTTTAAACAGAGAGGCAGCAGGGCACTTTCCAGGGGGCAGAGTGGAGGCAGGGCCTACTCACGGCAGAGCTCCTGGCTGCGCCAGCGCACACGGTGCCCGTGCCTGGCACACTCATCGGCGTAGGTGGCGATGGCCGAGCACAGGCACTCGCAGTCACCCCCCGAATCACAGCTGTGGGAGGAAGCCGTCAGCCCGGTGCCCCTTCCCCTCCTCAGCACCCCGCCCGCCCCGCAGCCAGCCCTCCTTACCCGCAGGTGTCGTACACACACCACTCATAGTGCTGCTGGGGGGGCACCTCCGCGTGGCACGGGGCAAACGGTGGCCGCAGCATCACCCCGCAGCGGGCTCGGGCCCACGCCGCCCGGTGGGCATTCACCTGCCACACAGGGTGCTGTCTGCGGCCCCAGGGCCACCCACCAGAGCTGCCCCTCCTCCCGGTTCTCCGTCCTGCCCACGCTCACGGTGCAGGGGTGCAGCAGAGCTCCTGGCTCGGGACACAGGGGGTCGAGGCGCCAGGAGTGGGCTGCCAGCTCAGCTGTGGGCTCCAGGACTCCCTGGCGGCTCCTCAGGTCGTTGCTGGCGTCACCATCAAAGTCTCCACACAGCCCAGCCACACGACCGCGGAAGTGGGGAGACAGCTGTACCAGTACCCGGGTACCTAGCAAGGGCACAGTACCGAGTGAGCCCCTGGTCCACAGCAGATCCACCTGGGGAGAAAACCTGCCCACCAGGGGCCCAGATTCCCTTTTGGGGGGGCTGATGGGTGATAACTGGAGGGATAGACATTGGAGGACAGGAACACCTCCCTCAGTCCTATCCCGGCAGGAATCCTGGCTCCAGCATAGCCCGAGGCCTGAGGCACCCGGGCCTCACCAGGTCAGGCCCAGAGTGGGGCACTGCATTTTTTCTCAGTTTCTCACCAGCAGTTACATTCTAACACAGCAACTGCTTATGTTGGGTGGTAGGGAGTGTTAGTTTGCATTTCTTTTTCCTAGAGCTTGGTATTTTCTATTTGATTCTTGGATGTGGAGGCATAGAACAGAATTGTAAGAACAGTTTGGAAACTCTGACTACTTGGGTGGCCTGGGAGGCAGAGGCAGCCCTGGGATGGGGGCGCCCTGGGATGGGGGTGCCTGGGGAGGGTAGGAGGGCAGGGGTGCTGGTATGGTTTGTCATGCTGGCAATCGCCCCTGCAGGGCATGTTGGGGTCCCAGGCCTGACCTCCGTCCCAGAGCACGCTGAGGCCCAGGCGTGTTGTGAGCAGCAGGAATAGGCCGGCCCGGCGCAGGCTCAAGCCAGGGCCAGTGTAGACCTTGGGGGGCCTTATGGTCACCCCATTTACTGTCACTGCCCGGCCTATGGAGGAAGAGAGAGAGGCACTTGAGGGAGAGGCCTCCTGGGTCCAGCAAGTTCCTGATAGCCCCTCCCACAGACTCTGCTTCTCCACTTCTGAGGCCTTGGGCAGGTCATCAGACTTCTGGAGCCTTCAAGAATTCTAATTCCCAAATAGAAGGAGAGCCACGAGCCCTACCACGCTGAGGAAGGCCTGGTCCCCAGCATGCTGCCCTGTGGTGCCCCCCACCCTCGGCCTGTCACCAGCCACCTCTGAGCATGCGCACAACGGTGCTCTCCAGACGCACGGCCAGAGCCTTGGTGCAGGTGAGGCCGCTGGCCCCGCAGGGCAGGTTCCGAGCAGAGACGCTGAAGCGGCCTCCAGCCTCTCGCACCAGCAGGTACTCACAGGCTCCGGGGAAGGTGAGGGCCAGCCCATCAAACGTCACGTAGTGGGGGGCGCCTGATACCTGGCACCGCCCGCTGCACCGTTGGCCTGTACAGTGCCATTGCCGGCCCTGGCAGACACTGTGAGCGAGGGACAGGGACAGAGTCACTAAGGACAGGCACTTGGGAGCACACACGGGGGACACAGCCAATCCAGGTTCAGCAACTCTGCCTAGGCCCTCAGCATGGGGAGCCAGGCCATCTGGACGTGCGTCCCCTCCAGCCACCCAACCCCTTCTAGCAGAGGGCAGCATGGCCTTTAGGGAGCCAGGTGATCAAAGGTCAGGTTACAGGTCACAGGAGCAGGCATACCAGGTGTTGCAGTCCTCCTGGATGGTGGCATTAGGTGGGTACCACTGCCCACTGTGATGGCAGGGACAGAGGTCAGGAGGCACACAGCGTTCATCCTGGGGAGAGGAGGTGTTGTTTGAGCAGCAGGGAGCAGGGCAGTGCCCTGGAGTAAGGAGAGCCACCTGCTGCCCCACGCAGCCCTCCACAGGCTCACCAGCAGCACGGTGCCCCGGGGACAGACACAGCCATCAGTGCTGCCTGAAGGGCAGGAATGGCTGGCATTAGGGCTGTCACAGGTGAGGAGGCAGGCATTGGGGGCATAGATAAGTTCCTGGGGACAGAAGGCCCGCTGCGGGGGGCAGTGGTGAGCCGTGCAGTTCCAGAGGCCCCTCTCCTGGCAGACACTGCCAATGATGGAGGGAGTAAGAGCCAGGCCCAGCGGCCTCTGCCCTGAGCCCCGCTCTTCTCTGGCAAGTGTCTGAGGAGCCCGGATGCTCACCCCTAAGCATCACCCCCAAGGCCCAAGCCAGCAGTGCAGGGTGTCAGCAGCCCCCAGGCCTGGGACAGGACAGTCACTCCAGCCCCAGTGGGACCATCTGGGGCCCAGAGAAGGACAGAGGTATTGAATTCCCCCATAGCCCTCCAAGGGAGGCAAGGGATCTCAGCGGAGCCCTCCCTACCCAACCCCCAATCTCTGGGCTCTGGCCCCACCTCCTCAGCTTTGGGCTTCCTGGCTTTATCCCTCCACAACAAGCCAGCCAGCCTATCTGAGCTCCAGGTTCCTCACCTGCAAATCGGGAACAACCTTCCTGCCTCCTGCTCCATTAAGTTGTCAGCCTACATGGAACTACTTCTTGGACCCTAAAGTGCCCCCCACAGAGGGAAAGGATCCGCTCCTGTCGCTGTCACCCTGCACTAGCACAGCCCAACACATTCTCTTGCTCCTTCTTCCCTGTGGCCCAGAAGTAGCCACCCTCACCAGTGCTTGCAGCCCTGCTGGGTGATACTGCCAGGGGTGTAGCGATGGTCTCCGAGCTGGCAGAGGCACAAGCTGGGGGGCACGCACTGGCCCTCAGGGTCCCATAGCAGCCCCGGGGGGCAGTTACACCCGGCCACACAGCTGCCCAGCTCGCCGCAGTGCTCTGGCTCCCCGCAGTGGTGGCCACAGGCTGGAGCACACTCCTGGTACTCCTGGCCACTGGGACATGGGACAGCTAGACACCGGGACAAACGCACATCAGAAGTATGGCCACCCCCTTGGGGCCTCTACCTCTTGTGCTTCCACAGGAAGAGAAGTCCTGAAATCCACCAAGGTCAGAGCCAGTCCCCTCAGGCTCCTCCCAGAAGGGATGAGGGGGGATGGCTAGTGGGAGGAGGTGGCTGGGCTGAGGGGCTCACCGCAGAGGGTCTGGTTCCTCCATAGCAGCGGAGCACCCTCCTGGGCACAGCGGTGTGCATAGGCAGAGAGCACTGGGCACAGGCAGTCCCTGCCCGGGGCACAGCCACACACGGCTGACAAGCAGCGCAGCTGGAAGGGCTCCCTGTCCACCAGCCAGTGGCACGCCTTTGGGAGAGAGGAAGCAGGTCATTCCTCCTCCAGGGACCCATCCCCCAATCCTCTCAGTTCCCATCATTGCCTCCCTGGGCTCTGGAGGCTCCCCCTTCATCTGGCCTCTTAGCTGTATGGTGTGGGAAAGGCCACCCCAGCTACCTGGAAGGTGGGGCCATGCAGAATGGCACAGGCCGCCTCTGCGAAAGCGAGGCGCTGGGAGTGGGTGCTGCAGGGGGAGAGCAGAGTGCCATCCTCGGGGGGGCACCCGCTACCACCTGCCACCTGGAACTTGCTAGCAAAGGCAGCGATGCTGGTCTCCACGTCCCCAGCTGGCGTCAAGAAGTCGTCCTTCTGGTTCCAGGTGAAGGTGCCACACAGACCTTGCACCTGAGCGGTGGAGCGCATGCGGCATGATCAAACCTAGCAAGGTCCCAGCCTCACCCAGCCCTTCACCCACCTCCTAGCACACCTGGTGGGCATAGCGGGGGTCCAAGGTGATGTAAGCTGCAGGGTCGGCTACTCCCCAGAGGACCTGGGCCCCAGGCCAACGCAGCAGCAGGAAGGTGGAAGAGGCTTGGGAGACACTGAGGCCCACAGCGCCAGTCCAGGGCAAGCCCACATCCTGACCGTCCACCAGCACAGTTCCTGGAACAGGGGCCTGGCGTGGGGTGGGCAGCTGGTGGGAGGGTGGGGCTGCAAAGGCAAGGGCTTGGGTGGGAGGTGGGAGGCTCTGGCTCAGTCTGGGACCCTGCAGAGCCCAAAGGAGACACTTTCTCTGTGTGGTCCAAGGATTCAGAACTGGGCTGGGGAGCTTGGGGGACCATGGCTGAAAGGGGCCTGCCTGGGCTGGCCATGCCCAAGGCCAGTTGGGCTCTCTTAACTGCACGACTTGTGCTGTCCCCGAAGACAAGGTGAAAGATGGCTTGGAAAATGTCCTCGGGACTGTGTGTCTTGCTCAGAGATGGGAGTGTGGGGAGACTGAAGCTGTGAATTTGGCTGTAGGAGTCGTGCCAGGCAGTGTGGAGAACAGGCACTGGAGGGTGCCTCAATGCAAATGGCGAGGGGAAGGGACAGCAGGCATGGCAGACACCTGCAGGAGACAAGGCTGAGGCTACCTGAGTGTCTGAGCTGGATGTGGGTGTCCTCCAGGGAGACAGAGAGTGCATGGAGGCAGCTCCCAGAGTCGCAGGCCCCGTGCTCCAGCACCACCAGCAGCTGCCCCTGACTGTGGTCCTGGACAGAAGGGAGGCACTCAGGCTCCCTGGGGAGACCACTCCTGGCCTCCAGAGGCCTCTCCTGATCTCTCCACCACGCCCACCTCGCCTCCCTCGCTGCAGGCAGCAGCGACCCACACAGTGCTCAGCACTTCCCATCCAGCCAGACTTGAGGTAAGGGCTTGACCCTCACCTCCAGGGCTGCTGCATGAGCACGTGTCGCGCATGGGTAGGTATATGTGATCACGTGATTGTGTGCCTGCATGTGCATGTGTGCCTGTGGGGTCGGGTAATTCCCCTTTCCACCTGTGGACATACATGTTCATCTCTACATGTGTGACCCAGCCTTCTGGGGATGGCTGGGGGGAGGAGGGTCCCTCTGGCCCCTGGAGGTGACATGTGAAGTGGCTTGTGGCAGACCCAGCCCAGCCCCTCTATGGAAGAGGGCTGCTTTGCTGCCTGGGAGGGGGTGGGAGACACCGTATTGTCCTCTCTGGGCTTTTGCTTTGGGGCTGTGCATTTCACTTACGTATTTGGTTCATTCCTTCCTGTCGCCTCCTCCAGGCAGCCCCTAACCGGTTGAGACCCCTTCCTGGGGTTTGCCCTCCGCTCACCTGTACCAGGATGTAGCGGCAGCCTGGGCCGCCTTGGAAGGAGAAGCTCCGTCCATCAAAGGTGTGGTAATGCCCGTCACCTCCTACTGCACATTCAGCAGGGCATGGGGCCTGGGCACAATGCCAGCGGCCATCCTGACACACACTGTGGATGCAAGGGGCAGGGCACTGTGGCATCAGTCCTAACCAGGTAGAAAGGCCGAGCTAGTCCCTTCCTTTCCTACCACCTCTACCCCCACCTCTACCAGAAAGAAAAGTTTAAGGGCCATCAATCATGTTGGGAGAGGGCCACAGGTCCTGTGGGAGACCCTGAAGGCCGACACTGGGATCAGGCAGGCTTTGATCCCCCAGGATAAAGGGAGGGACACAAGGGGACCACACGGCTGCTAACCCCAGCAAGGCTTGAGGACCCACCATGGGTTGCATTGCTGGTGCACAGTGTCGCCAGGGGCATAGCGCTGGCGCCGGTGGTAGCAGGGGCAGCGGGCAGCAGGCACACAGTGGGCGCGATCCCAGAAGAGCCCGGGCGGGCATTCGCAGCCGCTGACACACTCTTCCCAGCAGGGCCCCTCCTCTCCCTGGCCCACCATGGAGCAGCTGGCCGGGCAGGGCGAGACGCAGTCGGAGTACAGCTGGCCTCCAGGGCACAGGCGCTCTGTGGGTACAGGTGTGGACCCTGCAGAGCTGGAGACCGTGGGATACAGCCCAAGGGCCACAGGGTGGGCAGGCTGGGCCGTACCGCAGAAGCCAGGCTTCCTCCAGTGCATGTGGATGTGCCACCTGGCACAGGCCTGGGCGTAGTTGCTGAAGGTGGTACACACAGCCTCCCTCCGGCCTGCTTGGTCAGTGCCCGCCATGGGTGCTGCACAGTAGGCGAAGAGACAGGCCTCATGGTACTCCTCCGGGGGCACCTGCGGTGAAAGAGTGGCAAAGGCTGCCTGCGGGCACCTCCCACCTGGGGCTTTCATCCCACCCTGGCTTAAAATCAAACAAATGAGTGCTGGAAGGAGCCTCAGCGATCGCACGTGCCAGCTAGCTTGTCTCCAGAGACAAAGCCCAGGACAGAGAAGGGCAGGCCAGTGGCCAGTGCCATCTAGTGGCAGTGCCAGGTCACCTAGTTGGCACCTCTCTGACTTCCACTCCACCCAAGTGAGATTCTTCCCCTCTAGAGTGGGTCACCACCTCCATGCCACCCATACCTGGGCATGACAGTGGCTGAATGGACCCTCCAGCAGCTGGTGGCACACATCCTGGGCTTCGGCCCGCAGCTGGCCAGCCTCCACGTTTGCCTCTGCACCCTCTGCGGGGCTCTCACAGCCCTGGGCTGCCTCTGCTGCTTCTGGACACCCAGGCTGGGGACGAGCGGAACCAGGGATGAGTGAAGATGGACATTTGTTACCACCGCTCACACTGTCAAACCCACCAGCCCCATCCTAGCTGTGCAAGACAGGGAAGTGACAAGGCTGCTGGGGACAGGAGAGCCTGGCTGCATCAGCCACAGGCAGGGGTTAGAAGAGGTAATGGACCAGAGCCAGTAGTGCCCTGCTTAGTGGGGATATCCCCAGGTGGTCAGTTCACTGAACATCACAGAACTTGCTATGGGGGCTGCCCACCCTGATCTCCAGGCTAGGCACGCAGGCAAGGGGAGCCCAAGGCAGGCAGGTGGGGCCTTGGAGGGCAGTCTCACCTCGGAACCAGGGAGCCGCCAGGAATTCCCAAAGGTGGCAGCCAGTGCAGCCAGCCGCCCTCCTGGCTGCAGGAAGTCATCTGGGGAGGTGTGAAGCAGAGGGCTGCATCCTGGTCCTGCCTCTGCTCCCTCCCGCTGCCAGCCCCCAGGCCACAGCCCACCTACCCTCCTGCCGGCCATTGTAGAGGCCACAGAGGCCCTGGGTCTGTCCCTGGAGCTCATGGTCCACGGAGACCCAGACCGAAGTGGATCTGTCCAGCCTCACAACAACCCCCAGGCCCCCGGACAGCACCAGCCAGTCCCCCTGCCACTGCAGGCTCAGCCCTGGGAAGGGGCACAGTAAGGTTTGTGTCCAGATGCCCTCAAAGCCTCACAGTCCAGAGCTTTTGTGGAAGCAACTGAACCTTCAGTGTGCGTGGTTACTAAATCAGCCCACTGATTGATTTGGCATCAAACCTGGCGAGGATGAAGGGGCTGAGAGCCCTCGGGCAGGTGGCCCTAGGTCATACAACGTGAAGGTCAGAGGCTGCTTGTCTCACTTCCGCCTTGCTTTTGCTGTCTTGGTAGCTGTTCCCTTCTGTGGTGGCCTCTGCCAGCCACCCTGCCTCAGAGCCAGCCTACTACAGACGGAAACCCCACAAGCTGTGAGCCACATAAACCTCTCCTCCTGAAGCTTTGGGGTCGGGTGTTTTGTCTCAGCAGGGAGAAGAGTAAGGATGACAGGGTGGCCTTTGGCTGGCGGGGGCCACATTCTTCCCCTAGCACAGGACGCCCACTGCCTGAGAAGGAATTCTTGCTGCTCTGGAGAGCTCAGCCCTGGCTTCCTGAAGTGGGACTTTGCATGCTCTTAAGAGAGTAAGCTACACAACACACACACACACACACACACACACACACACGGCACTAGACCCGCAGACCACAATACATGATGCATACACTGTATACACAACATACACGCATGCACCTATAGACACACCATGCATAGAAATATAGCATATAAACACATCACACACATACACACAACACAACATACATCACACAACATTATGTCACACGCATTATCACACACCTCATACACACATGCACACACAGCACTCACATCATACATACACACATATACACACCACTATACACACACATACCATATACTCACCTTCAGCATATACACACACCGTACACACACATGCCAAACACACATGCATGACACTATACACACCCCGTTCACACACACAGCATCACACACAACACTGTATACACACAACATACATACACTTCACACTTCATACATATACACACCACATATACAAATATACATCACACAATGTACGCAAAAGCATATATGTATGCAAATACTCTAGAAATGTACACAGTACACATATGCATACACAAAGATATCACACTATACACACAGAACTGCAACTCGTACATACCACATATCACACACACACACACGCACACACACACACCCTACTACTATGATCCCACCTGGGGTAATACCCTTTGTGAGACAGAAGGGGAAACTGAGGCTCGGGAGAGTTAAGCAGTAGGACCCTCCTCAGGACCCACTTGGAGGGGGCTGAGTCCTCTCCAGGAGCCTGGCATGGGCCATGGTGGGGAAGAGCAGCTCTGCCCGCTGCTGCCCAGGCTAGGGAAGCCCTCCCGGAACAGGGAGATGCCCTCACCATGAAGCAGCTGCGACTCCCCCTCGGGCACCAGCCTCCCCTGCACAGAGACAGCGCCGTCCTGGATCAGCACGTCCTCAGAGCCCATCACCACCTGGACCTGGGAAAGTCCACAGTGAAATGGGTCAGGGACCTTCTCACCTGCGTCCAGTCCGCTCCCTGCAGCTACCCGCCTCACCAGCTGGCAGCGCCCAGGCTGAGAGCAGTGGCCTCCAGGCCTCAGGTGGACAGCCCAGGTGGAGTCAACAGCACCCGCCAGCAGGTAGGTGCAGCGGCCCAGGAAGTGATAGTGACGCCCGTCGAAGGTGCGGTAGTGGAAGCCTGACCAGGTGGCACAGGTGGCTGAGGGCCGCTGCTGCTGGCTCCAGACCTGGCCCACAGCCCCTGCAAGGGGCTGCAGGAGAGGCGCAGAGGACGCATGCCCTGGGCAAGACACATCACATCAGAGTGAGGCTCTGAGCGCAAGGGGAGGGCCGGGCTGGGGCACAGAAGGAGGCCTGTGGACAGGGCATGGATCGCAATGGTGGGCAGAGAAGCAGGCAGGACCCCCAGAAATGCCTGGCGATCGAGACTATGGGGGCACGTGGGTGTTGGCCAGGACATACTCTTCCGGAGCTGGAGCCTGCAGACCCACCTGGGAGGTGTCTGCTGCGGCAAAGGAGGCAGACCTGTGAGCGGCTGTCCCACCAGCTGTGTCCCCAGGGCCGGGCACAGCACTCTTCTAGGCTTCCTGCTGAAGCGTTAGCTGAGCCTACCAGAGGCTGGCACTGCCATGTGCCAAAGCAGTGGCCATCAGGACTGGCTTCAGCCAGAGCTGTGGTGGGTAGAGAGAATAGGGTGGGCCCAGGTGTCAGCCTAGGAACAACCTAGGGTTTTCAGCCTGGCTGCCTCCCCTGGAATCACAGATGGGGGTTCGAACTATAGGTTCAGGTGTGCCCCGGATCCCAGCAGGGATGCCCCGCAGTGCCTATGCTTACCATCAGTGCACTGTGTGCCCCCCCAGCCTGGGCAGCAAGCCTTCACTGTCCGGTTCTGGGTGACAGAATGGGTTTCAGGGGGTCTGCACGCACCAAGGAAGAAGCAGGGGGAGATGTTAGTGTTCAGACCAGGGTCATCGCAGGGAAAGGCCTGGGCCACTTGGTCTGGTCAACTACTCTCTAAGAGCGGATGGGGGGAATCCTGCAATTTATCTCCTCCTGCCTGTAACTCTCCCCAGTGCAAAGTGAGAGGCACCGGACCTCTTCCTGATCTGCCTGCTGTGGTGCCCTTGGTCACCACCCTGATCTCAAACTCTCAGCCCTTCCCCAAGTCCACCAGGCCCCACTTCCCAGATTCCCGCATGTGCCACGTCCTTCACCATCATAGGACATCTGCCCGGCACTCCTTTCCTGCCCCACAGACAGCCAGCCTGTGAGGGCTGACCCTCACTCACTTGTAGATGGCACAGAGCCCAGGCTCTGGGGACCCGGCGAGCCCTGCACGGCCACTCCTGGGCAGGTCCAGACGCCAGCCGAGGCGGCTATAATGGTAGAGGCTGGTGCAAGGTACCAGGTCCTCCTGACGGGGGGCTACTTCCTCCTTCGTGTGGATGAGCTCTGTCCACTCACACCACCGCCTGTCCGGGGTAGGAGGTTACAGCTACTACCATACCTCCTCCATCCTCAGGAAGCTGTTCTGTGACCCCCACTTTGTCCCTAAGAGCTAATTCCCTAGGGAGGCTCCTGAAACAAAGAGGCTATGGTTGGGAAGAGAAGCCCAGGAAGGCAAGTCTGGTACCACACAGGGTCCCAGGTGTCAGCCAGAGGATGTCAGCTGGAAGGGTCCCTGTGGGCTGCTTACCCAGTAACCAGCGCCCACAGCATCCCAAAGAGGATGAAAAGCAGCATGGTGCCCGATCCCCAGGCTACCCTCAGGGCACCTGAGGCTCGGGCTTGGGCAGCACTGCCACAGTGGAGCAGAGGACGGCAGCCTGCCTGAGGCTGGGCCTGGTAGTGGGGAGGCTTTAGCCTGCCCTCATGCCCAAGGGCCACAGCTGCTCAGAACTGGATTGGACCTGCTGGCACCCTCCCCTTAGAGGCCAGCTGGAAATGGGCTTCTACCTCTGCCCGCACGTGGGCACATGTGTATGATTCACTGGGGAACCACAGCCAGGCACTGCGAACCTCTAGGGTTCCCACACATGCAGGCACACTGCAAATTAATATGGGCCTCTGGGCAAGGCACCTCCCTTTTCTGGGTCTCCTCTTTTGACCAGTAGAAACCTCAGGGACTTCCCAGGAACACACATACAGGACTCAAGGACTCTATGAGTTCTTAGAAATGTTGCATGCACACATCTTTCAGAAGACAGTTTCAAAATTTTATTAGATTCTCAAGGGCAGCCCCACCAAAGCATTAAAAGTTAGGGCTAAAATAGGTGAAAATGACTTTCTTTAGGGTGTTCTCCCTGTTCTTGTTGTCTCCCCATCCCTCTCCCACCAGGCCATGAACTCAAGAACTGAAGTCCAGGAGATCTGGAAGACAAGAGAACATGTGCCCCCACCTCTGTGGGACCTGATAGCTTAGGAAGGGTGATCGTGTGTGGCTGGCTGGTCCCTGTGACAGCTTTGGAGGGTCCCTGGTGTCCTGAACCAGGGTGTCAGGGCTAAGGGTTGAAAGGACAGCATGAAGGGGATGTGGAACCCCTCCCCCCCCAGCAGCTGAGGCGGATGGAATAATCCCAGTGTCCGGCTGGAAGGGGGCAAAGACAAGCTCCACTGCAGAATCCTGGTCACATCCTGGTTACCAGCAGAGCTCCGAGCACAGCAGACTGGAATGTGGCCTGTGTGTCAGACCCCTCCACCTTCTAAGCCTGGTGTCCTACAAAGTGCACTATGCAGCCATCCAATCTGGGCAGTCAGAGCTGGTTTATCGTTCCCTCTCCTGAGCCCACCACAGGGCTGCACCCAAATGCGGGTCCCAGGAAAGGGCCGAGGTCTGTACTAGTCTCTGCTCTGCCAGCCTCAACTCACACACTCACCCTTGGACATGCCCTTCAGGGTCCCTCACGTGGGGGACCCCGCTCCCAGGTGACAAAGCCCAGCCCGGTGCACACAGGGAGGAGACACACTCTGCCCAGGAGCACCTGCAGTCTACTGAGCAAGGGACTTTTAAGAGCTTACACAGCTGAACTTGAGGGGGCACACACACCTGCTTCTTTAGGCCCCGTAGCTTCTCCAGGTCACCGAGAGTCATAGCACTTCTTACTCTAGCCACCCACAAACGTTGAGAGGCCATCTAGTGTGCCAGAGCTTCCTTGTGTCCTTTGAGGCCAGCTCTGGGTCACTGAGTCCACACTGTACAGCTGTCTCCATGGTAGTGATGGGTGCTTAACCAATGTGCTGGGTCAGTCCACAGGTGCAGTCATTCCCTGCCTTCCTTCCCAGCTCTGGGCAGCGAGCTTCTCTCAGACTGGGAAGGAAGGCAAGTCGCAGCAGCCCTTTCCCCTCCAGGGGTGGGCAGGAGGAAGTGGGCGCCCAGGAGATTTTGCAGAAATATCTTGGGGAGGCGGCGAAGCATAACCCGCCACGATTTGAACTGGGCGCTACGGGGCTGGGGCGTTTCAAAAGCGGAGGTGGTGGTGGGGGCAACGCCAAAGAGAAAGGGATGAGGTTGTCTGAGAAGGCGGATCGGTGGGCGAGGTCCGGAGGAGCCAGACTCAAGGGCTGAGAGAGGGGCTGAGGACCACGCCGAACTCCGCGCCCGAGCCCCCAGGTGGCGCCCCCTCCCCACACCGCGCCCCTCCCTCGGAGTCTCCGCCCCTCACCCGCCCCCTGCCTCGAGGTCAGTGCTGCCTTCCCTACTCCCAGGGGACCCGGCCCCTAGCTCGCAGCGCCTCAATTTCTACCCCGAGGGCCCAGCTCGCTCCTCGCCTTCCGCCTCCCAGGACTCCCTCCCCGGGTTTCTCTAGCGGATCTCGCTGAACCGAGCAGGATCCGGGAGGGATTGGAATAGGCAGCGGGGTCATGGTCTCCCAGACGACCGCCGACCCACGGCCACCGGCTGGCACTCGCGCCATAGACGGCAGCGCGCACGCCCAAATCCCCTCTCCACGCG
>PVKA01031054.1:0-26654 GCA_004027165.1 Ctenomys sociabilis
TGGATTCTTTCAGTCTTAGTGTGTGGACAAATTTCTTCCATTCTTGAGTATGATTCTGTGGGTGATTATTATAAAATAGTTTTATAGCTTCTGTGTCCTTTATTGTCTTCCCTTGCAAACACATGCCCATAACAAAAGGGAAAAACAGGAAGGTGAAAAGAATCAGACCAAAGGAAGACCTAAGCTCAGCAGGGAAAACATTAAACCCTATAATTTGATGTCTAGCAACCTAAGAAACTTTGGTAAGATGTGAATTCCAAAGGGTTGTGTGGCCCCACCCATATGATGCTGCCAGTGGTGGTAGATCTTAAGCCTTTTCTTGGGCTGGATTTGCTCATTGCTTTCAGCTTTTCTGAGACAGTTAAAATTCTGGGCATTTCCAACATTGTGAGATCTGCACTGCCCCTTTGGCTCCACCCTCACAGCTTCACACTCTGCTCTCCCAGGGGCACCCTGTCTGGCCTGCAGGCCTCTTTCTGAAATCTGAGTGGAAGCCTTAGTGATGCCACAGCTCCTGCATCCTGCATGTGCCTGAAACCACCACCACCTGGGTAATGTCCTGATCTGCTGGCAGCGGGGCGGAGCTATTCTCCCTCCCCTTGTGGCTATAGGGATCTCTCAGGGCCTGGATGGCTAGGTGCTACAGATCAAGTCTGAGGATCAAATTCCCTGGGAGGTGGCCATTCTGCCCTGGAATCCTTTTCTTAGACTGAACTTTGACCTTTGCAATTTTTAGCCTGTGAACATTAAACAGCACTGCCTGTGAGCAAATAAGCCTTTAGGGGATATACAACTGATTAGATATCAATCTACTCCATCTACCCCTGATATTTTGACATTAATAAATTCTCCATGACTTGTGTTTGGCAAATTTGTGTTCATAAATTGAGAGACACTTAGTTCTCTAAGCCAAGTAATGAAGCCTGTATATTATGATGGTAGGATTCTGATTTTCATTATACTCTTCTAAGTATATTAACAGTACCTATAAATTATAAAAGAGTGCCAATGTAAATGTGTGCATCTGTAAACATTCCTAAAAAGCCATGAGAAAATACTAGGACTTCCTATCCCCATAAAAAGGCAAAAGGATGCCCTTAATATTCATTTTAACTCTTTAAGATTGACCTGAACCATAAGTCATGAATGAAAATCAATGGCTATTTATTTTATGTGCACAAAGCCCCATGCAATTACAAGGGCAATATAAACTGATTGTCAAATTGACAATTTTTATCTTTTTATTTTATTTTATTTACTTTTCAAATAACCTGTATGTCAAAAAAATGAAATGAGAGTAACTGCATAAACACTTAACATTAAGTGTCCCTAAAGATGACTATCAGTGCACAGAAACTGAGATGCTGACATGTTTACTAACTATTCAAATACTACTGTATCTCTGTTACAATGCTCTTAATTATGATGAAAAGTTATACCACCTGCCTCAGTTATTAAGGGAATATTGAAATACTATATTTCTTAAAGAGAATCTAAGAAAAAAAACACCAATGGAGTGTTAGTTTAATAACAATTATCACTCCCCTGGAACACAGGATCTTGATAACTTGCTAAATAAACGAGGCAAGGCTCACTTACAATCAGTGCTCTTATTTCAGCCTCCCAGATGTTGGGGTTACCAGTGTGCAGTAGCCCAACCGGTCCTCTTCTGATGATTATATACCTATCACTCCGTTCTGTCAGTAACACTAACACACCTCCTCACTTCCCTCTCAAGCCATATCAGATTTCTTTCTCCATCCAACTTTTCTCTGCTTATCATAACAGTCAATTTTTCACAGAATGTTTCACCAGTAGCGAGTCAGCTAAGAGACAGAAGGACAGACACAGAAATAAGAACACATGCACATATGAATAACCTATACATAAACACTAGCATTCCAGAGTGGTAAGGGGGTCATCGTGTCAGCATGCATACTTTGCATTTGAGGCCATGGCATAATAGAATGGATAGAATATAGTAGATTATTCCTGATGTCATGGAGACAGTTCAGTGTTTAATCTAATCATGACAATTCTGTAACTAATGCAGTTTCTTTCAGTGCAGCTTAAGTCATAGTATGAAATAAAACCACTTAATATCACAATATAATAGTGAAGGTTCAGAAGTATAATCAATAAAAATAGATCTCATTCTATGGTAAATCAAGTAGGCTGTACAGAAGGTGGCTAACTCAGCTCCTTTCTAATTGATCAAATGAATCACTCAAACTCCATGGATATAATGGCCAACAAACATCAGAAATTCTGCAATAGCAGGAATTTTATACCATGTATATTGGTCTATTTTGTTATCAAAAAGCCCAATCTTGGTAGAACTTAAATTTCATCATTAAAGTTTTGCAGCTTGCATCATAAACTTTTTGTGGTCTTATGAAAGAATATAGAACAGAAAGACACAATCCAAGTCTTGTCTTCTTTCTCTTTGGCTGACAAAACCTTGAGTCTCTGAGTCACTCTTAGGTATACATTATGAGATCAGAGGAAGTAATGAGTATGAGTTATGGAAGCTGTTAGTTGTTTAAAAAAATAAGGCAGTCCTATTTCATTATTATTGCTATGCTATAGTTACCTCATTGTTCTTTTCTAATATCAATGAGACTTTTCTTTTTTATTTATTTTTGGTAAAATAAAAAACGCAAAAACATGTGACTACAGGAACATTGCCACATCCCTAACATCTTGATGATAGGTGGCAAAATTTTAGATAGGGAGTGAACATGAGTATCGAGTCCTATGAGAAGGCTTCTAATAACAGTCACTTTTGTGTTCCTTAATAGGCATCAAGCACTCCCACACCATGGACTTCAGATTCTTATTCTTCTACTAAGAAATTGCCAAATTCAACAGCACTCTGAACAAGAACAGAATGATATTAACAGGGTTCATGATGGGAAGAGAAGTTTGAAAACAAGGAGGTCAAAGATTCTAGTATTTTTCTCATCTCAGAAAAGGAAGGGAGGGAAGTAGGTAAAGAGGAAAAGAGGAATGAGGAAAGGAAAGAAATAAGACAACACAAGACAGTTCTTTGTGAGATCTATTAAGGATTAGGTCTGAGTGTTCATAATTCCCTAGTTCCCCAAAAGTATACGTATACATAAAATGGAAACTGAAATTTTGAAGTGCAGGGAAAAACTGCACATCATGTACGCCATATGCTCACTGGAGCTATCTCTGAGCCAAAACTAGCAGTCAGACATCTTTCTTAAGATTTCTTAGAACTCACATTACATCTCATTTTGTATGAAGGCATTTTGTGGGACAGCCCACATTTGTCGGTACCCATCCACTAGACTGGGAGCAATTTGAGATATGAGATTTAAGGTTCTTCAATTTCCCACCCTAAAAATGAAAGAATCTAGTGAAGCATATGTTAAACACATTTAATAAATTAAAATGAACCTAGAAAAGGCACAACTTGATGTTAAAATTGCCAATTTTAAATGACAATTTATGAACACGTGCCACTATTTCTACACTAATAGTGTATATTTAAAATTCTTGTATGTACTACATTAAAATATAGTTTAGCCAAGCCCAGTAGCCAGCAAGACCCAGCCGATCCACTTTAGCAGGGTTCACAGAAGGAGCTGCCAAGCCCAGCACCCTTTAGCTGTTATTAGTATAGTTAATTGTGCTACTGTAAAAAGGGCACCATATCTGCTTTAGTCACATATTCTGCCATGGGTAATGATGTCAGAAGATGAGTAGGAAATAACCTTAGCAAAGCCCAATACCAAAGGATGGAAAACAGTGCCAAAATAGTAACCGATATCTCACTCTCAAGCAATACAGAAGGCAAAATCTTGGGACACACACAAAAACCAAGAATCTCTGACATGTGAGAAGTACCTGAAGAACAAACCCTTTAAAGAGAGATCCTGATTGCAGCAATACATCTACCTAACATCAAACTTGTCCAAAAACAGAAACACAGAAGTGAAAATGAAATTTTCTCTGTGAAATAGAAAATGACAAAAAGAATAAACAAAATGCAATCTCAGGCCCTGAGCCCACCTAGAATAAACCCAAGAGATTTTGTCATAAAAGTAATTGAAAGTCACACACCTGAAATCTCTGAAATAACAGCAACTGAATTAAAGAAACAACTGCAGAAGGATGTAGAGGAAATTAGATCAGAAATAATTTTACAGGTAAAATCAGAAATGGTAACTATAATGAAAGAATTACTAAGTGTTTCTAAAGACACTGATAAAATAGTCCTACAAGAAAGCAAATTCCAACTCAGATTGATATACCATGAGAAACTTTCGTTCAAGTTTAATACAGAAGTAAAATATATCCATGACAACGAACAACTAAAAAAATGCATGATGACCAAAACAACCTAAACAAAGTTCTAAAAGACATTCTGGAAAGGGGTAAAAATGAGCACAATTCCAAAAAACAACAGAAAGAGCACACCAAACAAGGGCAAATAATTAAACATTGGAGAAAAGTAGAGAACCAACAGAAGAAAAATAACATGATAATAATCAGCCACTGTATATCAACTATAAGCACCAAAGTAAATGCACTCAGTTCACCAATTAAAAGAAACAGATTGGCAGAAAGGATTAAGAAACAAAATACAAAATATGCTGTATATAAGAAGCAAATTTAACCCATTAAGAAATTCATAAGCAGGAAAGGGCCAGCCAAATAGCTCAGAAGATTAGAGTACCTACAAACAGGTGTAGGAGCTAGGGTTTCAATCCCTGGGCCTGCTGTGCCAACCGTGGGACACTTGAGAAAGCTCTTCAGACTAGACATGGTGGCTTGCACCTGTGATCCCAACTCTTGAGAGGCTGTAAACAGGCAGATCACTATGAGTCTGATCTAGTAGTGAGACCCTAAACACCCTGTACTCTTCCCTAAAACACACACACACACACACACACACACACACACACAAAGAAAAATTCATAGGCAAGAAGTCAAAGGATGTAAAACAATACTACATGCTCCAGGATCTATGAAAAAAGCAGGAGTTCACAAACAATCTGAACTTCAAACCAAGAACGACCAAATGAAATAAAGAAGAGGACTACGTATTGGTAGGGAAAAATTCAAGAGGAAGTGATAACAGTCATAAATATGTATGCACCTAATATGGGAGCACTAACTATATAAGACCATTTTAATGGATCTGAAAAAATCTAAAAACCAATATCACAATTTTAGCACGAGCCCTTAATAAACCCATACCTCAAAAATATAGGTCAAGCAGATAAAAAAAAAAAAGGAAAAAGAGGTAACAGAACTGAATGAAGCCTTTGAACAAATCAACTTAGTATACATATAGAGTGTAATACCCAACAACATCTGCATATACATTTTTTCAGCTGTATACAGATTGTTCTCTAAAACAGACCTGATACTAGTCCAAAGATCATGCATAAGTAGATTGAAGTAAACAGAAATTGTCCCATGCATATTATCTGACCACAGTGCAATGTAACTGGAAATTAATGACAAAAGGAACTACATCAATCCATTAACATAAATAACATCCTCCTCAGAAAACAATGAGTTACAGGTGAAATAAAACAAGAAATTAAACAGTAACTACAATCCAACAAAAATTCAACACAACTTACTGAAATTTGTGGGATGCAATAAAAGCAGTCCTTGGAGGGAAAATTATTGTGGTGAACTTAAGCATTAGGAAAATAGAATGCTGCACCTCAAGCTTTTAGAAAACTAAGAGCAAACCAAGCTCAAAGCCCAGCAGCAGAACAAAATTATAAATATTAGAGCAGAAATTAATGCAACTGAGAGAAAGAAAACAATACAAAGAATTAATGAAACAAAATGCTGGTTCTACTAAAAGGAAAATGAGAACTTAAGGATTAGACAAAGAGAGGGAAAGGAGAAAAGGTAGGAAACATGACAGGGGCAAAGTCATACATTTATATGCACAAGATGGTTAAGGCAGTGATCCTGAGAATCTTCAACAGGTTTTTCAAAAGTAGCAGTTAATTGGTGGGATTTTCACCCTGACTAACTACATATGCTGAAACCTGTCAACTAAGCAACTTCACTAAAGATACCAATAGTAGGGTCATGCTTCGAATGCCTGTCATTCTCGTCCTTTAAACACATACTGCTTGTCATGGCATACCAATTATTGCCATACTGTCTCTCAAGAAGATGTTTTTTAAAAAAGGGTAATACAGGAAAACAAGAGACAAGGAAGAAAAAGTCATAGGACTGTCCTGCTACAATGCTGTCTATGGTCAGATTTCTAAAAAGCTGTATAAAATATGTAATTATTTATTCCTATTTTTTAAATTTTTTCTTCATATTCTGTAGGGACAAAGTTTAACATATCAATACTTGATGGAAAATATCTGCTCCATGTTATGTCTAAGATACTCAGACAGATAGTGAGATAAAGCTCAACTGCCTATGCTATAGGGTAATAATAAGTTTCTCTTCTGGAAGTTTAACAACCTAAGTGTGCAGACCAAAATGGGAGAAAAAGAAGGGCTGTGAGGACAGCCAACATTTTGGCCCTAGTCTTTCAAGGTCAGTGAAGACTCAGGACACAGGAGAACCTGTACTGTAACATCATTTAACTCAGTTGTGTCCCAGATTTTCTGATCAAGGAGATTATGGGGCCACAGAGGAAAGTGATCAACAATGTTTAGTGTGCTTAAGGAGAGGCACATAGAGAGAAAACATTCTTTCAGGCTTTCACAGAGAGAAAATTGGTCAAGCAATGGCCATGACTCATCTACATGGCTAACACTGACAAAGGATCTACAGACTTGGTATAGGGTTTCAGCATAAATCCTGAGGGGACTTGATTGACCTTGAAGTTACATTTCTTGTTATATAGGTCTTGCTTTATCTTGGTCTGAACCATCCAGTGGAAAAGTATAAAAACAAGGTATAAAAATTAAAGCCACATTAATATGCTGAACTGTAAAAGATTCAAGTCAACAACTTTTGACATTGGAAAAGCCAGTACTACTATGGACTACTGGACTATATTGGATTATTTTGGTGAATTCATACAAAGTAATCTTCTGACAAAACAAAACAAAAAAGGGGATACAAATTAAGGACCATTTTGTATCTATATGTTCAAAATAGTATAGATATACAGCTACTTTCTCTTAATTCAAAGAATAGAAAAATTCATTCTAATAGCATTTGTAAACAGGATATCATGTCTGCATCTTGTACTATGAATAACCTCTAAAACACAACAATACGCAATGTATTAATTAATGAATCTGTCCTACTAATCAGTTTTGAAACTGACTCATTGCTATTTGTTTCTCAATAAAATTATTTTTTAAAATGCTTGTTCTTTGAAAGATTAAATAAAATTAATAAAACCCTAGATAACCTCAACAAAAAGAGGAAAGAGAGCCAGCAAGAAAGCTCAGAGTCCAAGTGCCTGCTTAGGCAAGCACAGGGACTGGGGTGCAATCCCCAGCACCACATGACATGCTGCCCCACCCCTGGATGCACTGAGGCAGACACTCAGACTGGGCTTGGTGGCAAATGCTTGCATTCCTAGTGCTGGAAGGGCTGAAAATAGAAGGGTCGCTAGACTCCAAGCTGCTGTGTAATGATGTATTTGTATGAAATATATTTAAGAGAGAGAGAGAGGAAAAAAATTCAAATCCAAGCAATAAGGCCTGAAAAGGACAAAATTATTACAGATCCTGTAGAAATTCAGAAAATCATTATCTCAGTTACTCTTCTGTCATTGCAGGGACAAATACTCAGCACCCAAAATGAAGGAAAGAAAGGTTTATTCAGCCCACACTTACTAGAAGTTTCAGTCCATGTTTGCCTGGCTTCAAGGCAGAGTGGCACAGGGCAGAGAGCGTCAGTTCATGGCAGCAGCAAAGAGCAAGAGGAGCCCATGGAGGAACAGCAGCAGCAGTGGCTACAGAGAGACAGTCTGCCTCTCCTTCTCTGCTGTGTTACATTCAGTCTATCTGCCCCAAGGCTAGGTATGGTATTCATAACCATAATTCCCGCAATACTGAGATCCATAATCGCAGCTGATAGTGGATCATGAGTTAATCTCAAACTCTAGAAGCATCTGCACCGTGACTGCATGAGGCTTTGGGGAAACATCTAGATACGAACCATGACAATCATCAATAGCCATTTTGAAAATCTTTACTCTCACAGATTTGAAGACACAGAAGAAATGGACAGATACCTAGAGTGGTGCAAACTATGAAAACTGAGTGAAAAAGATATGAAAACTCAAAATAACCCAATATGAGCCAATGACATTGAAAATATAATTTTAACAAAACCTTAGCAACAAAAAAAAGCCCAGGTCCTTATGGATTCACTGCTGAATTCCCCCCCAAAAATTAGAGAGTTTTTAATCCTAATATTCCTTGAACTCGTCAGTGAAACAGAAAAAGAAGCAATACTACCAAAATCATTCTGGGAGACAAATGTTATACTGATACAAAAACCAGAGAAATACTCAACCAAAAAAAGAGAATTACAGGTCAATTTCCCTCATAAACATAAATGAAAAAATCCTCAATAAATTATTAACAAATAGAATATAGCAAATGATCAAGAGGATTATATAACATGACCAGGTAAGATTCACCAAGAGATGAAGAATCTTTCAACCTCTGCAAATCTATAAATGTAATACACTATATACATAAAGCCAAAACCAACAACCGCACGAGCATCTCAATATAAGAAGAAAAGACATTTGGCAAATTCCAAAAGTCATTCATGATCAAAGCTCTACAGAAAATTGAATAGATGGTGTTTGAATAGAAATAAAAGGAGTAAGAATAGGTAAAGAAGAAGTGAAACCATCATTATTCACATATGACAGGACACTCTACTTGGAAGACCCAAAAACCTCCACCAACAATCTCCTAAGATTAATAAACAAATTCAGGAGCATGGCAGATATAAAATCAATGCCAAAGCATCAATAGCATTCCTCTACACGCATAGCAAACTCACTGAAAGAGAAATTAGAGAAATAATACTTTTCACAACAGCATTAAGAAAATGAAATACTTAGAAATTAATTGAACAAAGGAAGTAACGTTCTATACAGTGAAAATCATAATACTCTGAAAAAAAAACTGAAGTAGATTTTAGAAAATGAAAAAAAGATATTCCTTGTTCCTAAATAGGAAGAACCAGCAATGTAAAGATGGCCATACTCCCAAAATTGTTATACAGATTTAACACAATCCCTATCAAAATACCTTCAATGTACCTCACAGAGCTAGAGAAATCATTCCTAAAAATTATTTGGAACCAGAAAACACCTAGAATAGTAAAGACAATGTTGGGCAACAAAGACAAGACAATAATCCCTGACTTGAAACTATACTGCAAAGCTACTGTGATAAAAAGGTACTGGCAAAAAAAAAAAAAAAAAAGACCTGGGATCAATAGAACATATTAAAAGATATGGATACAAGTACAAACACACTCAGGCATCTTTTCACTGATAAAAAGGCCAGACATGTTCACTAGAAGAATGAAAGCCTCTTTAACAAATGGTGATGGAAAAACTGAATCTCCACATGCCAACAATTGAAACTAGACCTGGGTCTGTTGCCATGAACTAAAGTCAAAATGGGTTAAAGATCTAAACATGAAAGCAGAAACACTAAACCTACTGGAACAGAAGTATCTGGAAACTGTGGAGATTTAGGGGTAGGCAAGTTCATTACAATAACCAAACTTCTTTGAAATACTTCAAAGAATCAGTAATATGAAATCTCATCTTATTGAGATGTCAAAAGAAATTACAAACAGAGAAAAAAGATAACCCACATATTGGGACAAAATCTTAACCAACAATAACTCAAACAAACATCTTTTAACTAGAATATATAAATAACTAAAAAAAGTTAGGCCTTCAAAATTTAAAGACCCAGTCCAAACATGGGCATTTGAAATAAATACATATTTCTCAGAGAAAGAAATACAAATGGCAAACAAATACATTAAAACAAAATGTTCCATGGCACTGGCCATTGGAGAAATGCACAGTAAAACAACATTGAGATAACATTTATCCCAGAAACAATGGCTATCATGAAGAAATCAAAGAGTATGAAACACTGGCTAGGCTGCTGGGAAAAAGGAACCTTTGTCCACTACTAATGGGATTGTAGACTAGTACAATGACTGTGGAAATCAGTGTGCAGACTCCTCAAAACCTGGAACTGGAAATCTCATTCAATCCAGCTAATCCCATTCTGGGTATTTCCCCCCCAAAAAATCTGACAACATCTTACCTCAATGATATATGTGCACTCGTGTTCACAACAACACAATGTGTCACAGCAAAATCTTGGAAACAACAAAATGCCCATCACCTGAGGAATGGATGAAAAAGATAATAGGGTATTTTTATACAATGGAGTATTACTCAGCTATAAAGGAAGACAAACTTGAGACCTCTGTAGGTAAATGGATGCAACTAGAGGCTATACTCATAAGTGAAATAAATCAGACCCACATGTGTAAATATTACATTGTTTTCCTAGTATAAAAACCTGAAAGAATAAAAAAAGCCTGAAAAATATAATAGTTACAGTAAAACTGAAAGAAACTGAACATAAGGATTAAACAATGAATATGAGCAAAAGGAGAAAAGATAAGAAAAATGGAAGGGGGAAGTCATGCATGATGGCCCTGATGACTGCACTAATAATTCCCATCTGTTTTTTGAAAATAGAAGCTAATGTTTAGAATTTTCACTTTAACTTTGTATATTTGTATCTGCAATCTGACCAACTACATTGAGGACAGCAATGTGTAATATAAAACCCAAAGTAAATACTTCTCATCTTGGTCTTCTAAACGTGTGCCATTTCTAATGTCTTATCAATTATCAATATACTCTTTTTCAAATAATCGTTTTTAAAATTGAAACGGTAGGAAAAATTATGGTATATTGAAAACAAACATGAATATTCAATTATTTGTCCTATCTTACATAATTCTATCAATCTGAGCAACAGATTTGACATTACAAAGAAACTTTATAACAACCACTGTCAACTTGCTATTATTGTTTTTAAAATCTGTAACATATCTACTGTATGTTACCCTGTTTTTGTCTTTGTTTCTGTTTTCGTTTTTGATTTTGTTTTTACTCTGCAAAATAAAATTTTAAAAATACATGTAGTTTAGGGGCCATGGAGACAGCTCAGTAGAATAAGCATTTCCCTGGCAAGTGCAAGGGTATGAGTTTAATCCCTGGTTCTGCCAAAAAAAAAAAAGTAGTTTAAATGTGAGGAGGGCTTTGAAATGTAATTCTAAGTAAAAGGAGAACAAAACAACAAATTATCAGAAAGCCCAGCTAACCTTTACTTCAGCCTCCCATTTGTAATACTATTGATCTTCTGAGCAATTTTCTTTAAAGCGTGTTTCTGAGGGCTAAATTAGACTTAATCAGGTAATTCCTCGCTTTTCAGTTCACAAACTAGGTACTTGCTCCCTGAAGAGGAAGTCTTTTATTGTTTTAAACTCCTGGTAAAACTTTCAGCAGAATTATTATCTGTCTTAAATTAGCTAACTCTGACTCACTGCCTCATCCAAATGTGGATCACTATTAATTTTGCTTTTAATCTTGACTTTATTTCCTGCTTTTTAATTGCTCTCATTTTTTAGCTGTTTATTTGCTAAAGGTTTCCATGTAGCCGAATATGTTTTCCATCGAGGAGCTAGCCAATAAAAGGGTCTCAGCACATAAGCGATATTCTCTTGCTTTTTCTAGTAGCAAACTTCTGATCAACAGCCTTCAGTCAGAGTTCCTTCTAGTGACCCACATCAGAGAGGCAATTTGGAGGCTTCCCTGGCTGGAGGTGCCTGACGGTAATTATGCACTGTGATCACGCTGCGGAGGTGTTCCATGCTGCAGCAGTTTACAGAGAGCACAGATTATTTAAATGGAATTGTGACTTGATTTTTGCTTTGATTTTTGTTTGTGCTTCTGCTTCTGTGGTGGTTTCTTCCTCTTCATGTTTTTCAGGAGGCAGATTTCTGCGTTTGTCTCCTCAAAGGATGGTTTGGTACTTAGTTGAATTCTATGAAGAATGAACGATTCTTTTTATGCTAGTTTTTTAAAAGTATATTTTATAATTGTACTTGACATACGATGAACAAGTTTTCATTTTACACACACATCTAAAGAACTTGTTTTCTGGTTTATTTTTTAAATAATCCAGAGGCTGGGGAGATGGCTCAGTAGAATAAGTGCTTGCCTGGCGAGTGCAAGGACCTGAGTTCGATCCCCAGTTTCACCAAAAATAAATAAATAGAATACAAATTAGAAGTAAAACAGAAAAATTGCAAGTGATAAAAATTTTCACTTAACAAAGTGAAATGTGTTTTAAAATATGTACCAGTATAAAAAATCATAATTTCTTATGTATGTATCATGAAAAACAGCAAATAACAACACCTAGAAGCAGCAAAATTATGTAAGTAATGCAGAAATTTTGGAGAAATTATGCTTTATATCAAACTTGACTTCTCTTTTTTCTTTCTGTTTGTATTTAGTACAGGGTCTACAGGGTTACTACATAGGCTGGACTAGTAGTAACCTGTGTTCAGCCTCCAAAGAGCAGGGATTACAGGGGTATGCCACCACGCCCAGGTTCAGTCACCATCACAGCGCACCACAGGAGCAGGGCCAGACGACATGCTGGGGATCGAACCATGGCCATTGTATCTGCCTAAGCAGGCATTTTAATCTTCTGAGTTATTTGGTTGACCCCAAACTTGATTTATATTTTTTATTAATTTTATTGAGAAACAAATAGAAATGAGACAGTTTCGAAACAGATTAGTAGGACAGTTACAATAATTAGTGCATTGCACATTATTGTCTTCATAGTAGTTATTCATACTACAAGATGCATACATGATATCCCATCCAAACACAATTAGTACAAATCTTTCCTCTCATTGAATTAAGAGAAAGTAGCTGTATATCATCCTCTCCAAACTTGATTTGTTAAAAACATGAAATAAGTCAGGCATCGTGGTGCCTGGACATAATTCCACCATGCTGTAAGAGTGAGGCAAGAGCTCACAAGTTGAAGAAACTTGTGACGCCTGAGCATCTTAGCAACTTGCTTATTAGACCCTGAGTGGAAATATGTAAATAAGAGTGGTGAATAAAGTGCTTGTGTTCAATCCCAGTACATTCAAAACAAACAAAAAACAAGAAGCAGATAGGCCACCCACACTAAGTAGTTGTATCATTTTATGTTGTAGACCATAAAGGGATGGGCGTCCTCTCCCACCTATTAAGATAAGACAAAGACCACTAAAATTAAAGATGCTCCAGGGTAAGATCCTTATTAGCATAAGACCACCTCTGCTCTTTGAGTCACCAATAATTCTCTCCTCAATCAATAAATACTGAGGTTCTGGTTGCCTCTGGCCTTTTGTTCCTCATGGATAGCTGTCTCCACAGATCCCTGCAAAACCATCACTTTATCTCTTGCTCTTTCTTTCATTGTCTCCCACTGTAACACATGGCAGGAGATTGAGGCTCACCACAGGGGTCCCTGACAATTTTAAGTGATCATTTTACTTCTAACAAAGCTAAGTATCATAGGATACTCACGTGTAGATCAAGATAAGTGCATAGGAAATTCGCAGAATGAAAAGTGGTGCCAGGGAGATGGCTCAGTGGAATAAGTGCTTCCCTGGCAAGCACTAGGCCCCAATCCCCAGTTCTCCAAAAAAAAAAAAGAGAAAATGTTTAAAGTGTTTATCAGCCCAGATGACCTCTGGAGTAAGAGTCAGAAAATGTCAAATCACTTTCCCTAACATAAGCCAGAACTTAAGACAACATGGTTAAGCTATTTTATTTTCAGGCACTGGGACATAAATAAGTACTGTGGCCTTAGTCTGGTTTGCTAAAAGTATGAAGACAGTTCCAGGAAACATTGTTTTTTAATCTCCCTCTAATAGATATTTTGTTGAACAAGTAACTATGTTTTAACTTAATTCCTAATATTGATTCCTAAAGAAAGGAGGACAAGGAATCATTGTCCTAATTTTGTTCTACCTTAGGGCTTGCAGTTCTCTTTAGAATAAAGGACCTTATTATATGTAACAGTTGGACAAGACTTGTTTGAATTGGAGATCTGGCCAGAGGGTTGGGTGGGTGAGTGCACTTCTGGCTGGGTCATGAAAGCATGACATGGGGTCTTTGCTATCTTACTCTACAGTGTTGCTCTTTTCTTTTGCTTCTCAGCTGCCATAAACAAAGCAGTTTTTTTTCCACCATTCTCTTCCATCATTATGCTTGTCTCAGAATCAATTGACCATGTACTGAATCCTTTTAAATTTAAACCTCTCCTTCTGGATGTTGGTTACTCTGTTCAGAATCAGGAAAGCTAACTACTGCAGAAAACGTGTCAAAAATAAGACCACAGGTTTTATTCCACTTGGCCATGTGGTGTAGAGGATTTTGGAACTGTTTGTGGAATAGTTTTGAAAGGTTTGGAGATACAGACAAGAGAAACCCTACAATGCTACAACAGAGTTTAATAGGCGAGTCTGGTCAAAGCTCAGAGACCCTTCTGCTGATAGATGTGGACAGTAAAGGCTCATCTCAGGAGGTTTTAGTTGCAGAAAATGACTGCACTGACAACTGAATTAGAGGGCATGTGTGTTACACTGTGCAAAGAAATTTGTGTCCATTTTGCCCACATCCTAATAGCTATCTGAGATGAAGGACAATAGACTACCTCATCTGGCTGGGAAAATTTCAAGACATTATGACATAGGTAATGATGACTGATTTTAGTCAGATTTACAGTGAGAACCAGGTAAAAATTTGGAGCAGAAAATTTTGGAAGACTTAAATTTTGGCTCAAAGGATATCATGTGTAACTTTCCCACCCAAAGAAGGTAGCAAGTCAAAACTTGGTTTGTTTGAATTTGCTAAGGAAGACCTAACAAGAGAACATTAAAAATTCAAGACTCATTGCTTCACAGAAAATTGATATCTTCACTCAAAAGTCAGGATTATGTATGTCTTGACGTGGCTGTTGGAAACCTACTGAGTGGCTGGAGGTGTCCACAATTTAGGATCTAGAATAAATGAGTGGACACACTTGTAGTCTAAACTATTGACCGGCTTGTTACTTCTCAACCCCAACTAGTTCCTTATATGTAGGCTCAATCTTTTCAGTACTGTTTTCAGAAGAAGCCAGGAAAACAACTTTGTAGTAGTCAGAATTTACCCTAGTGGATATTGTTTACTTTATTCTAAATAATGGTGAGCAGTGGTCACTAAATAGTTTCACATTCAAAAGATGATGTTATGTGTAATATTGACCCAAAAGGTATTGCTGAAGAGAGTAGTGCCACCAAAAAGGAAGTGTCTTCTACAGAGACAAGATGAAAAATGCCTTGAGAGTATCTTAGGGAATTACAAAGGCCCCACCTAACTGAGTACCAAGAGTGTAGAAATGCAAACCTCCATGTGAGAAGAGACCACTGGATTCCCCTGCTGAAGAAGGTTCTTCTAGACAACTGGATACCCAGAATTCATTTCCCTATGCTCTGGCCTCCAGGCTGCTGCAGCCACGTCCAAGGGCCCTGACTAATGCTTCCCTTGGTGGATGACATTGACAGTATCTATTACATCTTGGCTTTCAGTGTATATATGGAGAACTGCACAGGAAAGGTTTCTACCAAGAGCTCAAAGGCAGGTACTGTCTTCCCTTGCACTGGGAAGGCAGAGCAAGGAATTGTAGGAGTAAAACCAAAGGCACAGTGGAAACCACAGTGATTTAAACATTCTAGAAACAGAATATTCGTCCACAAAAGCTTCAGGCTGAAAATAGAGCCAGCCCATGGAAGATATCATTTGTGTTTTCACCAGGCAAATCCATGGGGGTGGGGCCACCTAAGCCTCCTGGAGCACACATTTCACCACTATGTACTCCCTTCTCCCAGATACCAAACATGGAAGTATAGGACTTAATGTTTTCCCTGCTGGGTTTCTGACTTACTTTTGTCTGATCCTGTTAATCCCTCTTTGAATGGAAATGTTTGGTCCATGACATTGTACCTTGGGATCATGTAACTTATTTATTTTCACAGTTTTTCAGTTAAGAGCTTCTTTCAGTTTAAAAAGACTCTTTTACATGGACTTTTGAAAAATGTTGGGACTAGTATTGAGACTTTAGAGAAAGTATTTTTCACAGGATAACTGTATCATGTTACATGGAATTATGAATTTGCTGGTATGCTTATTTTGTGTTAAGTATAGTTTAAGGATCTAAAGTTGAAGAGAGTTGGGATAAGTCATTTGGGGTGGAGGACCAATTTGATTGGCTTTGGTACCTCCAGAAAGGATTGGTGGAGTGTATTTCTGTACACAGCTACATGAGTTATGATGGTGTTACCGTGGCGTCTGTGAATGGTCCGTAACCCTTTCCTCTCTGACTGCTTGCTCTCTCAGACACCATACATTAAGCATCTTTGCTCCACTAAAATTTTCTGCCATTCTATTTTTGCCTCAGATTCAGTGACAGCAAACTGCATTTCTTCCAAATCTGAGCCAAATTAAACCGTTCATTCCTTAAGTGACAGATGTTGGGTATTATATCTGACATCAGGGAATGCAAATCTGACTGATTGAAACCTTGGTTTGTCTCATGCTCATCCTTCACCATCTTCACCGTTTTTGCCATAACTCAGACTCTATTTTCCTTCTATTATAAGTTAAATGGCTCTTGTTCCATTAAAAACTCTGCAGTGAAATGCTCTGCCAGGAGCACACACTTCCTCTAATGCTTCACTTGTTCCTCTCTTTCTCATTAAGTATCAACCTAAATTCATTTTAAAGAATTAACCCATTCTGCTCAAGGTGACCCCTTCACTCAGTATAATTTTTCTCAGCTCTTTTGTTCATTATTTCCTTAAGAAACAATTTCTATGAATTTCTTTATTTCTATGTGTATTTCACTCTCTTTGCCCACAGTGGAGGTGTAGATACTAGGTACCCAAGGACGGGTACCATATCATGCATGAATGCTTTCATTAGTACTTTGCAGAATTCCCATATGCAATAAGCACTTAATATCTTTGAATGATGTAATGAGCATTTATCATTTCCTTAGTTATTTTAAGTATGCAAATCATCCTATCAGGACTTTTTGATTGAATTTCATTTTCATTGTAATATCTAAAAATAGCACAAATTAAACATTATTTATTTTTTGAATTATTCTTATAAAAGTAAACACAATACATTTTTATCATTAGAATATTGTACCTCAGCTTTACATTGGGAAAATGTGGCAAACCCTTCCTTTAAAAGCTATGCCACCAACTTAAAACCACAAGCTGAGAGATGTCAGGAGCTATTTTCCTCTGTATGCTCTTAGTACAATTCTGCCTTCTATGTTTTTAATTAATTATCCAACTAGCAACTAAGTATTCTTTCCACTTTCTTTGTGAAAATCCATTTTTCCTCTCTGACTCTTAAGTTTTTCTATCTTTCTGTGTCATTTTCCCATCTAACATTTTCTTTAATTTTTCCCCAAGAAATAAATCACTTATGGAGCATCTTTTCAACTTATCTTCCAGTAGCTGTAAAGAAAATATGCAGTAACACAGGCTATTTATTGAAGCTACTTTTTCAGTTAGAGTCCAGTGCTATAAATTACAAATTCTGAGCTTTTAAATGAAAAGAATAACTTTCTTCAGTTATTACTGAAACCACATCCATTGTATAAGTAATTGTTCAATCAATTCTGCAAAGACTTCTTCAATATCTACAGCATGACTGGCACTATCACAGCTTCTGGGAACAACACAGAACAAAATATTTATTCCTCTTTAAGCAGACTTCTGGAGACTGGGACCTGCTAACACCGTGTGTTCATATGTACACATGTGTGCACATGCTTGTCCTGTCACATGACTGGCAAGGTATGAGGATTAAGCCTCAACTCAGAAGTCTTATGTCTAAGGTTAGGTCAATCTTTTGTGAGCTAAAAATATTTCTAAACTTATTCTTAATTTTTATGTTTCCATAAGGTACATGTTCAACTGCAACTCTTCCTAAACTGTTAAAAGGGCATGAAAATTTCTTATGCAGCTATAAAAATTAAAACATAAATACAGGTATAAGTGAATATACACATAGATACTTGAAGGTAGAATGAATACAAATATCCAGCAACAATATGAATGAATGATCAAAATGCAAAATGTATACACAATGCAATATTATTCAGTATTAAGAATGTCCAAGACCCCTCCAGACCTAGCCAAGCCCAGGCTCCTGAGCTCTCCTGTGCCTTCTGGACCTCTCCGGACCAAGAAAAAGACCATTGCATGAGTGAGACCTTTTGCAATACTTCTGGGACTAATCCACACCACCAGAGCCATCCCAAGCCTGCCATGTGAGTGAGAACTTCCTCCACAGTAGCAGGAACCTTCCAGACCCAAGGCACGGTAACTGTGTGGGAGAACTTCTGAGCCCCCTGGACCCCTTCAGACACAGCCCACGCCTGGCATACAGGCCTGGGGTGAAACTCTGCAGCTGAAGTCCCTGCTGAGAGACTACTAGGCAAAATCACTCAACTAATCCAGGAGCAGAACATCTTGCCAAAGGGGCACAACAAGTTCACCTCCAAGGCCTTCAGCAGGAAGGAACTGAGCACAGTAGCCAGACTCAAGCCAGACACAACTGCATGAACTCAAATTTAGTAAATCTGCACCTGGAGTTTAGTAGGTGCTAAGGTTATAACTGCACCAAAACTCTAGACCAAAGATCAGAGGACAGTGCTATGACAAAGAGAAAGAACAACATGTAATCTCAGATCCTAAGCTCACCAAGAACAATGGCAAATGATATTAGCGCAGATGAAATGTGTAAATTAATAGCTTCTGAAGAAAGAAACAACAACAGAAAGGTATAGAGGAACTCAGATAAAATTTAATCTCTGAAACAAAAAAGAAACCTCTGAATTAATAGAGTCTGAAGTAAAGAATAAACTGCAGAAACATAGAGGAAAGCAGATCAGAAATGATCTCTGAAGTGAAAGAATTAATAGCTGCTTCTCAAGAAGACACTGATAAAATAAAAAGATTAGAAAAGCAATGAATTCCTTGAATGACCAATACAAGAAAGAAATACATCCCATTAAGCAGAGTAAAAGAGATATAGATGAACTTAAAATTTCAATCACAAGCTTGCAAAGCATTTGAGTGAAAGGGAAGATAGAGTTTCAGATCTTGAAGACACTGTTGCAGCTAGTGAAAGGGCAAAAAATGATCTCTTAAAAACAACAAGGATGCAGGAAAAAATAATTCATCACCTTCAAGACAATGCAAAGGTGAACACTGTGAGACAATTAGGATCAATGATAAAGAAGGACTCAGCAGAAATGACATAAAATGATATAGGGAGAAGTAAAAGCAGAAAACTTCCCAAACACAAGGAAGCAATCTAATATTCAGGCAACTGAAGCATACGCCAAATAACTTCAGTCCAATTAAAAACACACTGAAACATATAATATTCAAGATCCCAGAAATCCAGCACAAGAATGATATACTGAAAGCTGCTAGAGAAAAGAAGCAGATCACATTCAAAGGAAAACCCACCAGAATTACAGCCAACTTTTCTTCACAAACCATGAAGGCAAGAAGAGCATGGGGCAGAGTACTTCAAGTCCTCTATGGAAACAAATTCCAGCCCAGACTACTTTACCCTGAAAAACCCTCTTTAAAGTTTGATGTAGAAGTGAAATACTTTCATATCAAAGAACAACTAAAGAATTTCATGATGACAAAGCCAAGCCTCATAGACTAATAAAACATGTTTTAGAGAGAGACAAAAATCATCACAACTAGGGTCGGCGGTATAGCTCAGTGGACTAAGAGCTGACTTAGGTAAGCGCAGCAGCCAAGGTTCGATTCCTGGTTCCCCACCTTCAGGTGCGCTGAACCGGGGATGGACTCAAGACATGGTGGTGCCTGCCTGTAATCCCAGCACTAGGGAGGCAGAAAGCAGGAGGATCACTATGAATGTGGGCTGCATAGTGAGACCTTGTACAAAAAAAAAAAAAAAAAAAAAAAAAAAAAAAAAAAAAAAAAAAAAAAAAAAAAAAAAAAAAAAATCACTACTCCACAAATGAGAAAATAAGGAACCCACTAAATAGGGCAAACAGCTAAAAACAGGAAAAATGGAATAAGCAACATGTCAGTCATAAACAATATATCTCAATTATAATCATCAATGTAAATGGACTCAGTTCACAAAATAAAAGAAAAAGATTGGCACAGTGGATTAGGAAACAAAATTCAACAATATGCTTTATATAAGAAACACACTTAACTCAAAGAAATTCATATGGTAAAAGTCTGAGGATGGAAAAAAAAATACTACATGCCACAGCTTCTCAGAAAAAAGCACGAGTAACAATCCTGTTCTCACACACTCTCAACTTCAAACCAAGAATGATCAGACACAATAAAGAAGATCACTATATACTGATTAGGGGAAAAGTTCAAGAGGAAGACATAATACTCATAAATGTATACACACCAAACATGGGAGAACCCAACTATATAAGACAAATCTTAATGTACAGGAAAAATCTAATGTCCAATACCAAAATGTTAACAGGAGACCTTAACACCCCTTTATCCCCCCAAAAAAGGTCAAGCAGACTAAAAATTAGCACAGAAGTAGCAGAACTGAACCACAGATAAGAACAAATGGACTTAGTGGACATATACAGACTGTCCCACTCAACATCAGCTGAATATACATTTTTTTCAGCTGTGCCTTGGTCATTTTCTAACATAGATCACATACTTGTCCATAGGTCATGCTTAATATATAAAAGAAAAGAGAAATTATCCCATACATATTATGTGACCACAGGGCAATGAAACTGGAAATAAAAGAGACAATAAAACATAAAAACTCCATAAATACATGGAAATTAAATAACACCCTACTCAGCAACCAATGGGTCACTGATGAAATTAAACAAGAAATTGAACAATATCTATAGTTCAATAAAAATTCAAGCAGGACTTATTGGAATTAAAGGCATGCGATAAAAGAAGTTATCAGAGGAAAATTCACTTCTGTCAACTCACACATTAGGAAAACAGAATGGAAATAAATAAACACTCTAATGTTGAATCTCCAACATCTAGAAAAGAAAGAGCAAATAAAATATAGAGCCCAAAGACGAGAATAAATCATAAAGACTAGAGCAGAACTTAATTCAATTGAAATGAAAACAGTTCAAAGAATTACTAAATCAAAAAGCTGGTTCTTTGAAAGATTAAATAAAATTGATAAGCCGCTAACAAACATCATCAAAAAGAGGAAAGAAAAAATTCAAACACAAGCAATAAGGAATGAAAAAGGTGTAACTACCACAGACCCAGTGGAAATTCAGAAGACTGTCAATAGCTACTGTGAAAACCTTTACGTCCATGTTCATGGGTAAGATTGGAAGACACAGATTAAATGGACAGATTCCTAGAAAGGTACAAAACCTGAATCAAGAAGAAAGAACAACTCCCAATAACTCAATAACAGCCAATGAAATAAGAAATGTAATAAAAAAAACCTACTGACAAAAAAAAGTCCAGGTCCTAATGGATTCAGAGCTAAATTCTACAAGAAATTTACAGAACATATAATCCCTACACTCCTCACTCTTCAATGAAATTGAAAAGTAAGCAGTCCTTCCAAAATATGTCCCAGAGGCAAGTATTATACTGATACCAAAACCAGAGAAAGATACAACTAAAAATGAGAACTACAGGCCAATCTTACCCTTGAACATAGATGCAAAAATCCTCAATAAAATCACAGTAAATAGAATAGAGAAAATCATCAAGAAGATTAAATATCATGACCAAGTAGGATTCATCCCAGGGATGAACACTAAATCTGCTGGAAGAGAAAGTAGGAGGAACTCTTGAAGACATAGGAGTAGGCAAAGATTTCTTGAACAAAAATCAAATCTTAAGGGTAATAGTTGAAAGAATTAACAACTCCTCTTATTGAGAAGTTTTTGCATGTCAAAAGAAATTACCAAAAAAATTGAAAAGACAATCCTTGAATCTGGAAAATACCTTAACTAATAAGTACTCAAACACGGGTCACATTCTAGAATTTAGAAAGAACTAAAAAAACACTAGGGCCCCATAACTCAAAGACCCAATCCAGAAATGGGCATCTGAAATGAACACACACTTCTGAGAGGACCAAATTGAAGAAATGAATAAACATGTGGAAAAATGCTCCACATCACTAGCCATCTATGAAATGCAAATTAAGACAACACTGAGATACCATCTCACTCCAGAAAGAATGGCTATCCTAAAGAAATCAACCAACAACAAATGTTGGAGAGGCTGTGGGGGAAAGGGCACCCTTTTTCACTGCTGATGGGAATGTAGACTTGTGCAACCATTATGGAAATTAGTGTGGAGACTCCTTAAGAAACTGGGACTGGAAATCCCATTCAAGCCTGCTATCCCCCTATTGGGAATTTTCCTGGAGGAACTGAAAATATCATATCATAGTGACATATGTGTACACATGTTTATAGCAGCACAATTTGTGATAATCAAATCTTACAAACAACCAAGATGCCTCTCATCTGAGGAATGGATGAAAAAGATGTGATATTTTTAAACAATGGAATACTATCAGCTGTAAAGAATGATAAACTTGAAGCCTTTATATTTAATGGATGCCACTTATAAGATATACTCATAAGTGAAATAAACCACACTCACATGTGTAAATATATAGTCTCCCTAGTATAAGAACTCAAAAGAAGAAATACAAATAGAAAGGTAGAACACAATTAAAGGAAAGTGAGAACTGGAGGATTAGTCAATGAAGAGAGGACAAGGAAAAAAGCTAGGAAATATGACAGGGGCAAAGCCATACATTTATACGCACAAGATGGTAAGGCAATGATCCACAGAAACATCAGCAGGTTTTTGAAACTAGCAGTCAAGTGGTAGGATTCTCACCCTGACTAACTATATATGCTGATACCTGTGAACTAAAAAACTGCACTGAAAATAGCAATGTGTACTAGTAGGGTCATATTTAGAATGCCTGTTATTCTCGTCTTCTAAATACATACTGCTTGTCACAACATACCAATTATGGGCACATTGTCTCTCAGGTAAATGTTTGTTCAAAAAAAGGGTAATAAATGAAAAAAGAGACAATAAAATAAAATGTCACTGGATTATCCTGCTACAATGGTGTATATGGTTAGATTTCTAAATCTCTGTGTAAAAATATGTAATTGTTTATTCGTACTTTTAAAATATTTTTATTTTTATAATTTTTCTTCATATTCTGTAGGTATTTAAAGTTTAACATATCAATACTTGATTGAAAATACCTGTTCCATGTTATGACTAACACGTTTGATACTCAGATAGTGAGGTTAGACCCAATTGCATATGTTATAGGGTAAGAATAAGCTTTTCTTCTGGAGGATTAACAACCTAAGTTTGCAGACCAAAAAATTAGAGAAAAAGAAGGGTTGCAAGGACAGCCAACATTTTGGCCCTAGCCTTTCATGGTCAATTAAGACTCAGAACACAGGAGAACCTGTACTGTAACATCCTGTAACTCAGTGGTGCCCCACATTTTCTGATCAAGAGATTATGGGGACAAAAAGGAAAGTCATCAATGATGTAGTGTGCCTAAGGAGAGTGACATGGAGAGAAAACATTCTCTCAGCCTTTCACAGAGAGCAAATTGGTCAAGCAATGGCCATTACTCATTCACATGGTTGACACTGACAAAGGATCTATAAAGTGTGGTAGGTACAGGCTTTCACTATAAATCCTGAGGGGACTTAACTGACATTATCAGTAACAAAAGTTACATTTCTTGTTATATAGGTCTTGCTTTATCTTGTTCTTAACCATCAGCATAAAATTATAAAAATGAGGTATACAAAGTAAGGCCATATTATTATGCTGAGCTGTAAATGGATCAAGTCAACAACTTCTGACATTGCCAGTCCTACGGATAACCCACTACTATTATGAGCTACTGGAGCACATTGGAACATTTTGCTGAATTCACTTACCTACAATATTTAAATGACAATGGAATACTTTCTCTGACAAAACTAAACAAAAAAGGGGATACAAATGATAACCATATTGTGTCTGTATACTCAAAATAGGGTAGATATATAGCTACATTCTCTTAATTTAATGAATAAAAAGATTTGTTCAAAAATAATGTCATTCTGACACCTGCACAAACTTGGATGAATCATGGAAACATTATTTAAGTAAAACAAGCTATATATAGAGTACAAATACTATAGAATTCTTTTCTTCTAAAATATTTAGTACCCATAGAGAAAGTGGAATAACTCTTACTAAGGGGTGAAGAGAAGGTAAAATTTAGTTGAATGAACACAGAGTTTCTATTTGAAATGATGCAAAATTTCTAGAACCAGGTACTCAGTTAGCTGTACAACACTGCAAAAACACTAAGTGTCATTGTGTTTCACACATAAAACAGTGAAAATAGTAAATTTAATGTATATTAGAATTCAGGTTTTTCAAAGACATAATAAGCTTATATCTTTGAGTTGTGAGCAGTATAGTATCATCATTATCTTATTTTACTTACTGCCATGACTGAGGCCAACTAAGTTAATCTCTCTAGTTAGTTACAATCCTAGAAACCAACACTGACAAAGGCACACAACAGAGGGGCAACTTAAGTTCCACTACTCAACCACAATTGACCCAAAAGACAACTCAGACTCAGCACCTCCACCCTCCAGGCTGACCCCAAAGGCAGCCCTAATGAGCAAGCTTTCCCCAGGTCCCTAAGGAGGTGTCATGTGAGATCCACCCAAAACCCTAAGCAGGATTGACCCTAAGGTCCTAGCAGCAGCCACATCATTCTCCAGGGAACCTGAGATTTTTTTCTCCCTCACCAAGAAATTTGGATTCAGGCAGAAAGTCTTGACAAAAGGGTCTCATGGCCAGGCTTATGAGTTTTCCTTGATACTGCAAGCCTGAGATTCCCATTTCCTCACTAGAGACACTGGAGCTAACAGGGGCCAGCCCTGGGAGGGTGCCATGACACCCATCTCCAGTGAGAGACACCAACAGCTCAGCTTGAAATCCTCACATCCCAGAGGGCAGCACCATCAGGAATCAACAGAAGCTGAGCTGCACCAGGAAAGCCATGCAGTGCAAAGGACACCACAGAGGTTCTGGAAGTTAGTCTGTGACAATAGCAGAAAATAGGAGCCTGCAAGATGCAAACTAATCCCAAGGAGGATGAAAACCTTTTAATATTGGGAATCAAAGTAGGACCAGAAGTGTCTCCTTACATAATAGGTACATGCCCAGGACATAATAAGAAAATCACTCATCACAGGAAGAATCAAAGAAAAGAAATTTAATGAAAAATAAAATGACAACTGATGGAAACAAGATAAATCAGATGGAATTTTCTGATAAGAATTTTTAAATTCTTTCAATAAAACCTTTTCTTGTCCTTTTCTACTTTACATATTTTTTAAAATTTTATTTTATATAGAATATACTAATTGATAACACATTAGAAGTGGTACACATTGGGAAACTTAGTTCTCTTTATCATTTTGCAAGAATGCAGGTGATAAAACTAAAGAAAAGAAACCTGAAGCCAAGAAGGCTTCTGCCAGTGGTACTGGTAAAAGGAATAAACTGAAAGCAAAATGCCCAGGAAGGGGCAGACCTACAGCAGCCCAAGTCATGTCCTGGTTGGAGGAATTGGTAGATACTCCCAAGCTACTATGTATTCCAGAAAGGCTTTGTACAAAAGGAAGTACACAGCTGCTAAATCAAAGGCTGAGAAGAAAAAGGAGAAAGTTCTTGCTATGATCACAAAATGCATTGGTGGGAACAAGAATGGAAGTAACTGTCTGGGTAAGCTTCAAAAAATGCCTAGATACTGGGTATCTAATGAAGATGTACCTCAAAAGCTCTTGAGCCACGGCAAGAAACCCTTCAGTCAGCATGTGAGGAAACTTCAAGCTAGAACCACTCCTGCACCTATCCTGCTCATCCTCCCCGGGCGTCACAGAGGTAAGAGAGTGCTCTTCCTGAAGCAGTTGTCCAGTGGCTTGTTACTTGCGACTGGGCCTCTTAGCCTTAACCATGTTCCTCTATGAAGAACACGTGAGAAATTTGTCATTGCCGCCCCTGCAAGAATTAATATCAGCAAAGTGAAAATCCCTAAACACCTCACTGATGCTTACTTCAAGAAGCTGCAGAAACCCAGGCACCAGGAGGGTGGGATCTTTGACATCAAGAAAGAGATATCAGATTTCAGAGGAACACAAGGTGGGTCAGAAAACAGTGAACTCAGAATTTAACAAAAATGAAAGAGCTTCCTCAGCTCCGGGTCTACCTGAGATCTGTTTTTGCTCTAACAAATGGAATTTATCCTCATAAATTAGTGTTCTAAAGTTCTTAAGAACCTAATTAAATTACTGATACATTAAAGAAAAAGAGAAAGAGGAAAGAAAGAAGAAAGAAAAAGGAAAGAGAGAGAGAGAGAAAGAAGGAAGGAAGGAAGGAAG